>JARHVA010000171.1:5072500-5217500 GCA_037957365.1 Torreya grandis | reverse complement strand
CTATTTTTTTTGCATCATTCTCCTCTGGTTGAAAATAACTAGCGCATATGAGTTTCCCTGAGTTGCCATTGATTATATTTATCTCCCATTCTGTAATCCAAGTGTTGTCTTCTTGTTGCAAGCCTTCCCACTCCACCAAATACCTGTTATAATTCCCTTGCCTTGTGCTCACTGTCTTCATATCCAAAACGTGCACTATTTTTTATTTCTTCTTCTTTGGAACTTGATGCTCCCAATTTACTTCTGCATCTTCATCATCTTCACCATCCTCTCCATGGAATTCATATAAATCTAAAACAATAAATACTAGAGATATATCAAAATTCTATGGTAAACTCACCTCATATGCATTATCATTGATTTTCTTCACAATTATGCATGGTTCAATTTTTTGTACTTCAACTTGTTGTATGTGACTTTTGGAAATCTTTCTTTCCTCAAGTAAACCATTACTAACTCTCCTTATTCAAATACCTTTGATCTTCTTTTGATATTTGATGCTGCTTTATATTTCTCATTACTTTCCTGCAACTTTCTTCTTACTCTTTCTTGTAACTACTACATATGCTCTACAAACGCTTTTGCATCATCACTAATTCAATCTGCAATTGGAAATTGTACCAAATCTAAAATACCCATAGTATTTCTTCCAAAAACAATTTGAAATGGTGATTTTCCTACTGATCTATTCACTAAATTGTTATATGAAAACCTAGTTTATGGTAAAGCCAAGTCCCATTGCTTTGACTTCTCTCCCACTAAGCATCTCAATAAATTTCCCAAGCTCCTATTCACTTGCCCATATGTTTGTGGGTGTTATGTACTACTAAATTGTAGCTTACTACCCATCTTCTTCCAAAAATTCCTCCAAAAATGACTTAGAAATTTTGTGTCCCTATCTGAAGTAATAGTTTTTAGAACACCATGTAATCTCACAATATCCAAAAAAAAAATTTGCAACCCTAGTGGCATCATTGGTTTTTTTACATGTAATGAAATGAACCATTTTAGAAAATTTATCTACAACAACAAAAATTGAATCGTTACCTCTCTGTGTGTTTAGAAATCTCAACACAAAATCCCTAATTAAATCTGTCCATGGCTTTCTTGGAATCGGTAATGGCATGTAAAGTCCAATATTTTGTGCATGTCTTTTAGCCACTTGACATATTCTGCACCTTGAAACATACCTTGCCACATCTCTCTTCATCTTTGGCCAAAAATAATTTTCCTCCACCAAAGCTATTATATTCATCTTACCAAAATGTCTGGCCAAACCACCACTATGTAATTTTATTATTATATTATCTCATAGAGACCCAAATGGAATCCACAATTGTTTCCATTTGAAGAGATAACCTTCTTGCATAAGATATTAATCATGCATAACATTTGTCCCACTTATTAACGGATTCTTGCACTTCTCAACTACCTTGTTAAAATATGGATTAGTATCATATAATTCTTTAATAGATTCAAATCCAACTACTTCACTTACCATAGTAGTTAATAATATGACCCTCCTACTTAATAAATTAGCTACCTAATTTTATTTCCTTGATTTATTTTTCAACGCAAAAGTATACCCCTACAAGAAAGAATCCCACTTTGAATGCCTACTATTCAACTTCTTTTGTGTATTCACATACTTCAAAGCCCCATGATCTGTAAAGAGTATAAATTCCTTAGGCACCAAGTAATGCCTCCAATGTCTTAATTCTTGTATAATTGCATAAAGTTCAACATCATAGATAGAATAATTTTTTCCTACCTCATTCAATTTTCACTAAAATATGCTATTGGCTTCCCTTCTTGACTCATCACAGCACCAATTCCCACAAATGGATCATCACAATCAACCTCTAACACTTTGCTAAAATATTGTAATGCTAAAATTGGTCTTTCTATAATCTTTTTCTTCAAAATTTCAAAACTTTATGTGGCTTCTCTAGTTCATGCAAATTCTTTCTCTCTCATGCAATCTTTTATTGGTGCCACAATACTACTAATTTTTTTAATAAATTTTCTGTAAAAAGTTGCTAAACCATGGAAAGTTCTTACCTCTGTAATGCTTCTTGGAATATGCCACTTAACAATTGCTTTTATCTTTTCTTCATCCATTTTCACAGTATCTATTGAAACTAAAAATCCCAAAATTACTAAACTGTTATGCATAAACTTGCACTTCTTCAAATTTTCATACAACTTCTCCTTTCTTAATAAATCTATTACCATTCTCAAATGTTGTAAGTGTTCTTCTTTAGTCTTACTGAATATCAAAATATCATTAAAATAAACAACCATAAACTTACCAATATATTCTCATAGCACTGTATTCATCACCCTCATAAATATGTTAGGTGTATTAGATAATCCGAATGGCATCACCATCCACTCATATAAGCCATCCCTAGTCTTGAATGTAGTTTTCCACTCATCTCCTTCATGAATTTGAATCTGATAATAACCACTCCTTGGACCAATCTTGGTAAAATATTTTTCTCCTACAAGCACATCCATCATATCATATAAATGAGGTATAAGAAACCTATACTTTATTATAATTTTATTAATTTCTCTACTCTCCACACACATTCTCCATCCTTCATCTTTCTTTGGAGTTAGCAATACTGGTCTTTTATATGGAATCATACTCTCCCTTATCACCTTCTTCCTTAGAAATTCAATAACCTATTTATTTAATTCTACATATTTTGTTGGACTCATCGTATAATCTGCTTGATTGGGTAGAGCTGATCCTGGAATCAAATCAATGTGATGTTGAATATCTCTCAATGGTAAACCATCTAGTAACTCATCAGGCATAAAATCTACATATTCTTTCAACACTCTTGTTGTTTTTATTGGTATTGTCACCATTTCTGTTTCTTTATTCTTTGCTACTAGTGCATAACAACAACTTGCTACCTTCATATCTTGGATAAATTCTTTAGTACAGAGCATGCTTTCTATCTTCTCTTCCTATTTAAGAGGTAACAAAACTACCTTTGTCCCACCTTTCCAAAAATTATGTGTTCTTTGCTCCATCATGAACTACTTTCCTATCAAATTACCATGACCTCCCCAATAACACAACACACATCTATCAGAATAACATCACATCATATTTTATCATTATAATTTTTTCCTATAGAAACCTTGATTAAGCACCTTTTATCTACTGTAACCTCATTCCCTTTCCTAAAGCATGAAATCTGATAAGGGTTAGGATGCTTTTCACATTGTAGATTTAGTTTCTCAAACATTTCTTTAGAAACCATATTTTCACAACTACCACCATCTATAATTACTTTGCATACCTTTCCACCTAAAGTACATCTTGTTCAAAAAATATTTGATTGTAGCCATGCATCATCACCTTCTTTACTCTACACTTGTTCCTTCCTTGTAGTGATCATATTTATTCTCATCATGAGATTCTCTCCTATATTTATAGGTGCAACTTCAGTGTTTTTCTCTTTTATTTTAGCCTCAACTAGATTTACTCTTGGATGATCTTATTGCCTCCTTTCTTGATCTTGATAATTTGGACATGCAAATGCTATGTGCCCTTCTTCTCCACATCTATAACAAACATAAGTTCTTGTGTTGATTCAAAAACCATCCTTTAGCACCACCGTAACCTCATCCTCTCTAAAATCCTCTTCCTCTTTGTTGGTATTGAAACCCTTACCTATTATCATCTTGTCTTTCTACACCACATGATGATTCACCTTTATTAGCAATAAATCCACATCTGGTGGTATTAAACCCACCTCATCCCCTTATTGGAGGGGATCCACCTCTTCTTGGACTAGTAGATGTCCTTTTGAAATTTTGTCTATTTTGTTTTTCTTTTGCCTTCAAAGCTAATTAATAAGCCTCTTCCATGTTAAGTATTTTATGCATGCTTAATTCATCTTAAATATAAATTTGTAAACCATTTACATACCTTGCATCCATCTTCTCTTTTGTTTCATCATGTTCCACTCGTATGGAATGTTTATAAAAATCATCTGTATACTCTTGTATACTATGATCTTTTTACCTCAAATTCTAAAATCTTCTATATAAGGTTTGTGCATAATCCACAAGAAAAAATTTCTCCCTTAGCTTCTTCTCCATCTTTTTCCATGAATTAACCTTATCTTTACCTTTTCTTTGTCTCTCTTTTTATAGGTGATCCCATAAATCATTAGACCTTTCAATTTTGTATATGCAAACTTTATCTTCTTGTATTCTCTCATAGTCTTTCACTCGAAGAACTTCTCCATGTTATTCATCCAATCTATCAACTCCTCTAGTTTTAAATTGCCTCCATAATATAAAACATCAACCTTAATTCCTTCATTCCTTCCTTTTAAATCTCAAACCAAATTATCTTTCATCGATGGTGGCTACTCTTATTGTTCTTCTTCTTGCCGAATTTCTTCATCATGATCTGTGTCTTCCTCATCACCACCTTCTCTTCTCTACTGATTGGTGATAACCTCTATTAATTTTTGAACTTACCTCTATATCTCTTGAATAGTTCAGTTCATTTGTGCCATACCTCTTCATCATCTTGCCATTCTTCTCTCCTCTAAGATTTGAACTTGCTCTGATACTAGATAATGAAACCTAAAACTAACAAGAAAAAAATTACCAATAGGCCAATATCTTGAAACAATACTCAAAATTGATTTGTATTGATTTCTTGAAATAATTACAAACTTACACCATGCTTAAATAAGCCTCAACTCAAAAATTAGAGTTTACATGTAAAATTTGAAAAAAACTAAAATCTAAAAAAAGCCTATTTTTAAAACTCTTGAAATAACCCAAAAATATCTCAAAATATCCTAAACACTATAATTAGACTATGATATGAAATTCAACTAAATTTAATGTCCGATTCTAAAAATATATAATTTCTAAAAATAGAAAAAACTCAAAAAAATGATTAAATCATAATTTTAGACCCTTAGATGATGACGTACAGCCTCTAATAATTATTGAAGACACTGTTAGGCCATTATAACTACCTAGAATAACAACCTTTTTGATACAGTCATTTTGACACGTGGAAGAGCTCAAACAGAGCTACAGGTCAAAAGTTATGGCCTCCAAAAGTTGGCCTATTTTTTCTACATCAATTTGTGATATTTAATTAATACAAATAGTTCTTGTTATTTCATAACTAATAGTGTATAAAAAGGGGAAGAACAAGTGGGAGCATTTCACCATTACACAATGAAAGGCATACTTTCATTAGGATCTAACAATGACTATAATATATTTGTATCAGAGTGGGTTAACCCTATAGAGAGATTGGTAGGCAAAGGGAGTTAGTGGAATTTTAAATGAGAGGAAAATAACTAGTTCTCCACTACAAAAAGGTGGGTAGAGAGAAGGAGGGTGAAGAAAGGAGATAACTAGGAATTAAATATGCCACACAAAAGATATGTTGGTAGAGGTGTGATAATGATCAACATAGCTGGAAGACTTGACAAAGTCTTAGATGCAATGTGTGTCCACCAACATTGGCAATGCAAATGTCTACTTATCCACCAACCTAAGACTATTAATTATATTGCATGATATAGGATCATATGAATCCATAAATAATCTTGAATCAGCCAAAATATATAGGATTGTGTGTGTGTGTGAGTGAATCCTAATGTCACATCCATATTCCTCTCTAGACCTAATAACCTATTTATTAGTGGATTTTATGGTTATTGTTTGGTTAATTATTATTTTGGTTACGCTATATTTTATATGATGATGTATGGATAGTTATATGTTGCTTAATTTACATGATTGTTAATTATGGAGTTAGTTGTACTTGCATATTATGTACATGATGATCATGTTTGTTTAGTTTATTACAACAATATATTTTGGATTTTATATTGTTTTGGGCTAACTACCTTTATTTTTATGAGGTAGATGCATGATAGATCCATCCCTTAGATTGTGATAGAGGGAGGAAATCATCGAAGAGGGTGGAAAATATGGAGACATTAGGGGATGATGCATTAAAGACTAAAAGCCCACACACACTGTGATAGTTTAATAAGCTTTTATATTAATTGCTAGATTTGATAGCTAATATTTTCTTTCAGTTATAATCATGCTTGTTGTGATTGAATATGGTTGTGTGTTATATTATGTTGTTAAACTTAACTTATCTCATGTGATGGTGTTGCTATAACAAGTGATGTAATCTATTAGTTGAATTTGTGTAATTGATTAAAAAATTTACACTATTCTAGTAAAACTTAGTGGGATTGTTACATTATGGTATCAAAGTTGAGGTTCAAACTCTAGGACTTAATGAGTCTGTTAACACAAACGTATTCTACTATTAATCAGAAAGAAGAATGGTACACACTATACTTGGAGGTGAGGGTACCTCAAACACCTATCCTCTAGTGGATCCAAATCAGTTTACCACTAAACAAGCTACAAAGTTGGATCAGATCCTCATAGCCATACATGAAACTAGGGATCGAATCATGGCCCTAGAGAATGAAGTGCATGGGCATGTTGAGGAGAATGTTTATGAATACCCTGAAGAGCATCCCACTAAGCAAGAAAATTCTCAAGAGCAGAGACATGAAGAAGTGCCACAAGATGCAGGAGCTTGAGTAGCTACAAAGTTGGCACGAGATATGAAAAGGTAAATCCACCCAAGTTCAATGGAACCATTTTAGGAGATGGAGTTGAAGCATAGATGATTGAGATGGAGAAATATTTTGAGATTTTCAATTACTCTAAAGTCACCAAATTAATTTGGAGAGCATATGAACTTACTGGAAAAGTATCAACTTGGTGGGCAAACAAGAAGTTTAAGATGAACCTCGACTCTACCACCACCATTTGGGAGTAATTCATGACATTGTTTAGATCATGGTGGATTTTTTAGCTATATTTCAATTAGAAACTGATGGTTTTTTAGAACTTTAAGCAAGGAGACCTTTCTATGGATGAATATTGGGAGTGATTCACCAAGCTCCTAAAGTATATACCTAGTATCAAAAAAATGAGAGGTTCAAAATCAATAAATTCATTATGGAATTAAAACCCCAAATTGGTTGTGAGGTGGATGTGCATGGGCCATCTACCATGTATTAGGTATTTGAGAAGGTATTCAAGCATGAATAGATGCTGAAATATCTTCCCCAAGCCATAGATGAGTACAAGAAAAAGTTTAAAAGTTCTAAAATGACTTTCAAAAATAATAACTTGAAGAGGAGTAGAGACTCCAAGAGGCAACATGTTAAGTTCAACAATAGCTTAGGAAATAGGAAACCTAGGAATGGTTTCAAGGGAGGTTCCAAGGGAAACCAACAATCTAATGGGAAAGGGCTACCTAGATGTTTATTCATTTGTAGATGTGACTATTACACTTGAGAATGTATTTAGGGTAAATCAGATGGAAAGATCAAGGGTTCTGATTCTCAATAGGAAAATTTTTAGCATTGGATTCATGCAATGGTTGACAATCATTGAGTTGAATTCCAAGCTTCTCCTATTGAACTATCAAGTATTTTGTTTGATCATATAGTTTATTTTTGATTGACACTAGGGCTACAAAATGTTTTATTGCTGATAGAATGCTTAATAAGTTGTCTATAAAAACTAGAGTTATGGCAAATGCATGGTCAATACAGTATGGGAATGAGTCAAAGGTTAAGGTTGATAAGTGTCTAGTGGAAGCTAAGATTAGGTTACTTGAATTAAATATAATAGTGGATTTGTATGCTACACCATTAGGGTCATATGATGTGGTCCTAAGAGTTAATTATCTTGTGGAGCATAAAGCTAAGGTTGATTGCTATTTGAAGAAGATTGAGTGTCAATATGATTTTGGAAATTAGACACAGCTTCAGGGTGAGAAAAAGAGTTGAATCTTAGGTAAATTTATACAATTCAACTCAAGAAGGATAAAAAAAAGATGCCAAGCATTTATTATTAAAATAAATGATATATAGGAATCTAAGGAACCATCCATCAAGGATTAGCCTTTTCTAAGGAACTTTCAGGATGTGTTTCTAGAAGAATTACCTGGATTATCACCCAAACATGAGTTTGATTTATCAATAGACATCATACTTGGATTTGAACCATAATCCAAGGCACCATATAAGATGATAATTATATAATTGGTTGAGTTAAAATTTCAACTTCAAGAATTTTTATCAAAAAGGTTGATTCAACCAAGTGTGTCACCATGGGGTGTACTAGTGGTGTTCATCAATAAAAATGATGGTACTCTTCACCTATGTATTGATTACAAGATATTGAACAAGGTGATAATCAAGAACATATATCTGCTACCTTGTATTGATGATCTCTTTGATTAGATGCCAGGGGCAACCATCTTTTCTAAGATTGATTTTAGAGCAAGGTATCATCAGTTGAGAAACCAAGATGAGTATATTCAAAAAATAATGTTTAGAGCTCGATATGGGCATTACGAGTTCATAGTGATACCTTTATGAATATCAATAATAGTGTGTTTAGGGATTATTTAGACCATTTTGTGTTATTTTTTGTAGATGACATCCTCATATATTCTAAGGATGAGGAAGAACATATTCAAAATTTATAACTAGTTTTTCAATGGTTTTGGAAGCACAAATTATATGGAAAGTTGTCCAACTGTGAAATTTTCCAAAATAAAGTATAATATTTGGGACACATTATCTCTATGGATGGAATTTTAGTGGATTCAGTGAAGATAAAAGCCATAATGGAATGGCCAGTGCCTAAGAATGTGCATGAGGTAAGGATTTTTATGAGATTAATGGGATATTACAAGAAATTTGTTCCAATTTTCTCAAAGATAACTAACCCAATTACATCACTTCAATGAAAAAATTAGAGTTTTGTTTGGTCATACAAGTGCAAGAAAGCCTTTCAGGAACTAAAAATGAGGCTTACTTCAGCACTCATGTTAAAATTTCCCAATCTTAATGGTCAATTCTAAGTGATCATGGATGCATCTATGGATGGACTTGGAGGATTTCTTATGAAATATGGTTCAATTGTGTCATATAAGTCAAGAAAACTAAATCCTTATGAGATGAATTATGCCCCTCATGATCTAGAATTTCTTTTAATAGTGCATGCCTTATAAGTTTAGAGGAATTATTTATTGGGCAAACCATTTGAGCTCAAGACTGACAACTTGGGACTTAAGTAAATCTTCACCCAAACAAACTTAAATGCATGTCAGAGACATTGGTTATAATTATTATATGATTATTATTTTGATATTAACTATATCAAGGGCAAGGAAAATAGAGTTGTTGATTCCTTAAGCCATAGAAGGTACATAGTAGCCTTGGATACTATTATGAGTAATTTTCATGATCAGGGAATCAAATTCTTACCAGGAGATGAATTTCATGATTAGGTCAAGGAAGCATCATTAGAGAATGCTCAGAATCCCAAGTATAAAGGATTCAAGTTAGAGAGTGATGGTGTTTTAAGGTATAATGGTAGGATGTATGTGTTTGATAAATAAAATTTGAGGAAAACAATGCTAAATGAATTACACAATGCCACATATTTAGGACATCTTGGTGTAAGTAATCTCATGGCTGAGCTAAGACCTCTCTATTTTTGGAAATGGATCAAGAAAGATGTAATAAATTTTGTGTCTCATTGTTTGGAATGTCAGCATGTGAAGACTGAGCATGTGCATCCATCAGGATTGTTATATCTTCATGATATAACTGAATGAAAGTGGCAAGTGATTATGTGGCTTAAGACTTCTAATAAAGTTAAGGACTCTTTAAGAAACATAGAGGAGAAAGGTAGTCTAAAGGAAGGCTTGTATCCTGAATTTATATGTAAACCCAAAATAGAGCCAAAGTTTGTAACTTCTACATGGGATGAATTTATGTTATTATGATATTCAATTAATATAAATAGTTCTTTTTATTTGATAACCAACTATGTAAAAAAAGGGGAAGAATAAGTGAGATCATTTCATCATTATTCAATTAAATGCATCCTTTCATTAAGATCTGATAATGATTGTACCATATTTGTATCAGAGTGGGTTGACCTTGTAGAGAGATTGGTAGGTAAAGGGAGTTAGTGGAATGTCAAATGAGAGGAAAATAACTAGTTCTCCACTACAAAAGGGTGGGTAGAGACAAGGAGGGTGAAGAAAGGAGACAACCAGGAAGTAAAGATGACACCTACAATAGATGTTGGTAGAGGCATGATAACAATCAACATAGCTGGAAGACTCAGTAAAGTCTTAGATACGATGTGTGTCTACCAATATTGGAAAAGAAAATGTCTACTTATCCACCAACCTAAGACTATTAATTAGATTTTATAATATGGGAGCATCTAAGTCCATAAATAATCTTGCATTAACCAAAATATATAAGGTTGTGTGTGTGTGAGTGGATCCCAACTCAATGAGTGAAAGGACCTCACCTCCTCCCTAAATAATCAAATACAACTATATTCTTTACAATGACCTCTTTGTATAAGATATAATGATATAAGACTTAGATTGATATTAATTCAATATAGATTTAATGGGTCAAAAGTAAGTCTTCAATAAAGTATATCCACCATATAACTCTATGATGTCTAATGACTTTTTGAGTATGTCATATATTTATAAGATGTGATAATTCAAAAGTAAGTCTTCAATAAACCATGTGCACCATGTAACTTTAGGGTGTCTACTTACTATTCATAGGGTTATAAAATCTTAGAAGAAAATATAGTACAAAAAAGTCTAATTAGTGACCCACAAATTAATTAAAATGAGTGGACCACTTCTTATAAATTATTATTACAAATAGGTATCTAACAAAAAAATCCAAAATGCTAATAAGAAGTTTCCTAATTTGGACAAAACACAATTTTTTTGGAAAGGGAAATTTATACTATGTGGTTTACAAAGTTCATTATAAAATTCTCACTTTGTTGAAAGTTTAAAAGATTTCATACATGGAAATAAGAGCTACGTAATAGTTATAGTCCCTGCTTTCAGCTTACAGGTTTTTTTTTTAAATATATTTTAAATGATTTGATATATGGTATTAGTTATAAGTAATATATATAACAAATTTTAATTTTGATTATTTAATAATATACATATAATTGTGCAAAAAAATTGTATTAGATATGCAATTGCAGAGGCTATCACAATAGTAAGTCTTTTATTTTTTGACTCAGAACAAGTAACTCTTCTTGTAAATATATTAATATTTATAGTGTACTATATAGTTATTTATGTATAAAATTTTCATTTCTTTGGCATTTATATAGGAAATGAAGGAACACTATTAAAAAAGCTAAAAAACGTAAATAAATCAACCAACTTAAGAGCACTTCAAGAAATTATTTATCTTTAAGCAAAAGACAAAGCTCTACACAATATTGACTTGTCTACACAAAACCCTGATACACATCGGATACATAGTTAATAAGATGTTAGTGTTGGAGTCCTAGATTGTACCCTAACTAAGCAAGGGAATTGTTCAGGTCCTCTTACTCAAATCTAGGCCAACATGGGAATGAACTTAGATTATGGGTCACGTAAGATTAGGTCAGACCTTTATCAATGTCCAACTTCCTTCTTGATCTACCACCTAAGTTAGACCTAAACTAACACTTTATTGGAAAATGGATAGAGATTAACAAAACTCTATAAAAGCATGTGAAATGAGGTGATGCACTAGTAATTTGAACACTCATACTTTGCACAAGACACACTATAAGACACATTCAAGACTAAATAAGATCAGTCCTCACATAAGTATTTCATAAAAAGTCATTGATCAACTATCAATCTAGTATAGGAGTGCATTTATCCACTTCCAAACTAATCAACAAAATATATATTATGCTTAGAATGACCTATGATAACTAAAAAGCACTTCATGAAGATGAGGAAACTCAGACAGGGGCAAGTAAAACATACATTCACTTAACCACAACACATGAATTCATAGAACACACTTCAATTTAGCTTACAAAAAATGAAGGAATTCAATCTTTATTACATTAAATAGGTGTTACAATACAAATTTTGGCATAGCCTGAGCAAGATAAAGGCATAAGAGTCTTTTCTCTAAAAATATCAGAGATTTATTTTCTAAAAATTTCTAGAGAGAGCCACAATGTGGAATAAGATGGGACATATATAGAAAAAAGGGAGGGAGAGGGAGCTATGATGGATTAGCATTAATCTGAGGATGTTGAGTCATGATCTTATCAATAAGGAATAAACTTTAAAAGCTATATAAAAGAATTGAATGCCCACTATCCTTATCCAACCACCAGGTCTCCTTCTTGGGACTCTATGTGTTTTATTCTTTTTGGGAATTAGGTGTTTAACTCCTAAGAAAATAAAGGTTTGAGTAAATGTAAATTAGTAATTAATGTGTCTCAATTAGCCTAATAATTTGTGTAAATAGATATGTATTTTATCTTTTCTAAAAATAGCAAGAAATGTAGAAAAATCAAACTTAGATTATTCTAGGTCAAAATAGATGATTCAAGATCTAGAAATTATTGTATAGGGATGACAAACTGTCACAAATAGGACCCAGAACTCTATTTCTAGGTTGGATAGGAGTGCCAAACTCAAGACACCCTATTACTTGGTGTTTTAGTCTAGTTTTTGGAGCTATTTTCCACTTTTGGCACTATTGTCATGGTGTTCTGGCTTTTCTAGGTTTTGTTCAACAAGACTGTAACACCCTAGTAGTGAAATAATAAAGCTTGATTCTATATGGATCTTGTTGTGTGTCTGATTCAATCTTCAAAACCCTTAAGATCTCCTTGTACTTAAACTTGAATAACAAACTTGGGAAAGAGAGAAGGGATTAGTGTGTAAAGGATATGTTGGACACACTTCACATCTCATGTGCAGACACACTGCCTATATACTAATACTCTGAAGAGGGATCAAGCTAATGTATTTCTCCCATTTGAAGTGCTTGGTAAAATTGTGTGATGTATGCAACTAGATGTAAAATTAGAATGTACTTTGGATGACTAGGGACTGGTATGAGTGCTTGAATAGGCTTGAATTAGTCTAGAAGGTCGTATGTAGAGAATAGGGAAGAGTGCTTGAATGTACTTGTATTCTTGCTCTTTTCCTATGAATGAGTGCCAACCCTTCTAAATAGGCATTGAATGGCCTTTTATAGGGAAACTGATGATTGTGGGTTAGATGATCTTGTATTAGGCTGATAGGGGAAAAGATAAGGAATCAAGAAAACCTAACCGTTAGAGGTAAAAATGAACTTGGATAACAACGTCAAAAATAAGACACCCCTAAATTATAACAATCCTATCCAAATTGGGCAATATTATCCAAGGAGTATGATCCCTAGGGGGACGGATCTAGGTTTGAGAGTGCTGCATGGGTCTCAAAAATCTAAGTCTGAGAAGCTAAGGGTGACTAGGAATTAATGAAAGTCTAGTCGAGAAGGGTTGAGTGAGAAAGAAAGAGGACTTATAGGTTGGGTGCTATTAGTCATACCTAATTTATCCAATTTTGCATTTTATATGATTACATTTCCCCCCCCCCCCTTTATTCTAGTGATGTATAAAAATGAAATAATAGGATAAAGGAAAAATAGAAAGCATACCTAAACTTACCTATAAGGGAAAAGCTCATGAAGCTGTGTGATGTTGGATGTGCATAGAGAGAGCATACTATGACATGTGAATCTACAAATAAAACATTAAGTAAATCATTTCTTACTAGATACACTATTTCTAAAATAAGAACTTATAAAAACTAAGTACAAAAAGATAGAGGAATGAATACACTTCATTGGGTACATGAACCAATAGAAAACCTATTGTGATGCTAGATTGTGCTGAGTATGTGTTAAATCAAGATTAATATCATGAATAGAGCTGAGTGATCCATTCCTCAGAATGTGGCTCAAGAATGAAAAGGCTAGCCCTTTGGATCCATCATCACCAACTAAGTGAAGTTAATAAATCATGCATGTGCTAATCAATGTCTAGACTGTGTGTCCAATCCCTTTGAATAGGTGGCTCAAGAATACAAAGGCTGGCCCTTTGGCTTCATCATTGCCCTGTGAAGTGAAGCTATGAAGTAATACTAGTATAGAATAGATGTCATATGAAATGGATCATGGATCCTATGAATGTCCTATAAATATGACACTAAGGTGTGGATAACTAAATGTATCTTGGAAAATAGGTCACTCTTGGCCATTTCAAAAGATGGATATTAGGCTTGTATGAAAGCCACTCTAAAACTGATGTACTAGGATTATATGAAAGCTAACTTGAGAACTCAGGTACTCAAAATGTTAAATTTCTATGAAATTTTAACTCAAATGTGATATCAACCACCTATAGGTGGAGTAAGGTATGCAACTACTGAGAATTCCTGGAATAAACTAAACTCATAAATAAAAGATCAATGTGCCATGCACATTACCCCTAATTACTAATGTCTGAAACATGGATTCTGATCTAGAAGTTATGCCAACTACCCAATCTGATTGAAAGTAAGAACCCTCATACCATGCATGATAACCCCCTATATCTGAGAAAAATATGTTGAAACTACTGAATCTAAAGGATTTGAAAGTGCAAAAACTATCCTTGAACTAAAATTTTTACCTATTTATGGAAACCTTGAGTGTTATTCTACTTGGAAAGGAGCACCAAACTATGGACACCCCTAATTTTGGTGCTATTATCTAGTTTATGGTGTTGCTATCCATTTTTAGTGCCACTGTCCATTTTTAGCACTACTATTTAGTGTAAAAATTGATTATTGATATGAGACTGTTCCTATTTTCCTGCTCTAATTTGATTAGTTTGACCTCTAGATTCTGTGATGATTATTTTTAATGCTTCTAGTTCGATTGCTATGAAGTTTTATCTCTATGATAAATCCCCTATTGGATGCCTCCTCTTCTGAGGGTAGGAATGACGAACCTATAATGACTACCCTTAGAAGAAAAGAGTCCTGCAAGTGTGTTAATTCTGACAAGATATATGATATAGCATTTGATGTTTGACAATATGTTTCAAGATATAGAAATGTTTGTACCAAGAGATTGTTAGATCAATAGGGGTATGCCTAGATAGATGTAATAATGTGAAATCATGTGCATGATACTGAACTAGACTGGTAATGTTAGATATTAGCCATTAGTTGTTAGTTAGAGGGATGGAACATGATGTCCATCATGGCATCCAAGAAAGCAAATAAAAATGCATGATATTGATTGTGGCATTATACACATTGAGGACAAAATAATAAAACAAGTACACGAAAAAAGAATCAAGAAGCATACAAGGGTGGCCAAGGGGCCACACAAACAAAGGACATGGACACATGTCACTCAAACTAGAAGATAAACATACAAGGCATGTTCACATGTCACATACACATACAAGTGAATAAGCCAAGTTGGCACGAGAGCCATAAGCACATGAAAGAGTAAAAACAAAGGACATTGGTAGATGTCTTAAGGGACACACATGAATAGAAGCAAAGGACATTGGCAGATGTCCTAAGGCACAAATATAAGACAAGCAAGAATTGGAAAGTACAATCACACAAGCTATGTTAAACAAGGAATAAAAGAAAAAGTAAGAACTAGAAGATATAATCACATCTACCTAATTAAATAAAATGTGAAAGTATGTAAAACATATGTAGTATAAGACTAGGTATATGCTAATAAATACACAAGTGTTAGGTACTTGTGAAATATCGATGTCGTAATCTATGTAATCTAGTAAGTAATGTGCATCAGTATGATAAATCAAAGTGTGTAGTGTAGTCATGTATAAGATGCCCCTAATGGGTAGAGTGAAGAAATCAAATATCTAGATGTCATGATGAGTCTCAAATGAGACTCCTTCTCATGGTGTCCTGTATCAAATAATGGGATCGTGCATGATCATGAGGTACGATGGAGTGTCTGAAATTATGTAGCTAAAATCTATGTACATTATAACTGCTCTAAAATCTCTAAAGTGGAAGTTGAATGTGGGGTCCCCCTGTGACTCTGAGAAGTGGATACAACTATAGGGCTCTTTGGGACCCATCTGAAAGTAGGAGAATAATCTCTATGAATAAGTTCTCTCTGTGTAGATAAATGAGACCGCAATGTAACTACTCTAGGTGTGAATATTGTAGCTAGAACTTATCTAGAATCCTAAAATTATGGGAGTGTATGAACCCTCTGTACTAGAGATGGATGTTGTAATTGTGGTTGAACCTGAAGTGGAACTAGAACAAAAGATGGAGGGAAGCTAAAACTAGTGTAAGAACTAGATTTGGTGACTAGAATCTGGTAGATGGCTCTAAAGTGGGGAGTGGTGACTCATAAGGAACTTTGCTGACTATCATAACCTGATTAGTGTGAATGAAATTTATGCATATGTGAATTTTAGAAGGTATTGCCTTGAGTTTTTAAATCCATGGTCAACCAAGTAGTATTTCAAAAACTCCTACGCTAGGAACTATAGTGAATGGTGTAACCACATGTGTAGGACCAAACTATAGTGGAAGTGATATCTCACCTAATGAACTCTATATATTTTCATTGAAACCACCACTAACTTTATTGATTGGAGTGATATCCTTCTCTGAATAACCCAAATGTTGTAGTAGTGTGAAGGTGCACATATTAAGACTGAAACCATTGTTAATGAGTACACTACAGATAGACTGATTATGGATATATGTTATGATAACAAGTGCATTGTAACCTATATCATCCTCCACTATCTCCTAATCTAAAAAAGATGTCAAAGGCCTAGTTGGAACTCTAGACTCATACACACCTATCATACATATCAAAAGATGTGCCTCAACTAAAGGTGCCTGGTATGTAACTAGTGGAGGATGTGTATGGTATGTATGATAAACACCTGATGTGTCCCCTTTCTCTTGTTTTGAATGTTGTGAAAATGGATCTAAAAATATTTTCAAAGCCTTATCTTGTGTTAGCTTTATCTTTGGAGGCTCAACTGAAGTGCCTAGATCAAGTAGACTATCATCAATCAAATCCTATATCTTATGTCACAAATTGATGCATCTATTTGTTGTGTGGCCTGGTGCCCTATGAAAATCACAAAATGTATGCTAATCATATCCCCATGGAAGAGTTTTTGCTAGATCTACTTCCTGAATAGGTGGGAGAGTTGTGATTTTTCATTCCACTAACTACACTAAAACTCTAGCTAGGAAAACTGGTAAATTGGTAAATGCACATCGAGGAGGTGCTGATAAAGTCACATGTTGAGGAGGCTCAGAAGATGCATTAACTATTGGTTGATTATGATTCTTTTTGTCACTAATTTTTACCTTGTCTCAGAATTTTCTATTACCCCTATTAGTTGTGTCTAGAGTACTTGCATAATTGATTTTTCCTATTGAGATTAACTTGAATTCTATTCCCTTAAGTGTATGACATAATTTGGTGAAGGAAGAGAATATTTTGAACATAATGGATTCATGCAGTGCTGGTAGAAGGCTCTATTGGAAGATGTCCTATAGCTCTTGATCAACCATGGGGCTAGTTAACTTAGCCATAATAGTCTTGTATCTAAGAACATAATCCATGAGGGGCTCATTTGACCTTTGTTTCTATTGTGCAATCTATGCATATGAGACCTTATCACTAATGTTGATACTAAAATGTGATAGGAACATGTCTACTAAAGGATTGAATGTTGTGACTAACTGATTCAGTAGACTTTAAAACTATTGTAGAGCATAATCCTTTAGGTTCAATAAAAAGAGTTTGGTAAGTAGTCAATCACTTGGTGCATAATCTAGACATTGTATGTGAAAATCTCTCAAATGTGTCTCTAGATAACCTTTTCCATCATAAAGAGTAAGCTTGGCTTGAACAAATCCTTATGGCGAGGGTGTAGAAGCAATGTGATGTGCCAATGGTGTATGCAGTAAAGTGAAAGAATCTAATGCCTATGTTGGTCTAGTGGTACCTTTCTCAAGATGTTGCACCTTGGATTGAAGAGATTGTATCTCTTGCACAAGGGATGTGACATCAGGAGATAGGCATGTACTAGCTATAATTGATGGCATAGAATAAGGTTGGGTTACTATAGGGGTGGTTAAGACATAGTTGCCCCCGTAGTGTCATTTATAACTAGCTACTCTATGGTTTGAGAAGATTGCCCATTGGTTACTTTTTTCTATTATTCTTGTAAAATTCTAAGCATGTTATCTTGTATATCTCAATGTTTGGTTAAGAGTTCTTGAAGTTCTCTTTTATCAGTTTCATCAAAACTGGTATATTGGGCCATTGATAAAGTAGGAAAACAATTTGAAATGTGTTTAAATGTTTTGAAATATGTGTTAATAGGCAATATGCTAGAAATGGAAAGTACTAAATATAAGAAATGCAAAGTCCAAAAAATAGTTACTTTGGATTTGGGCAAAAAGGATACCGAGTTGTCAAACATGTAAGGTGATACCTCAAAAGCAATTAGGTGCTAGTAAATGTATCTAGGGATTTTTAAGAAATATTATTTGCAAAATAGTATGAACTTTTGAATTGATTTTCTAAGTTAGATATGCAACTAAATTTTTAGAAAATTATGCAAAAAATACTAAAGAATAACTGAGAATGTATTTGATGTAATTAGAGGTTTGAATGATTTTTTCCAAAATTAGTGTAGTAATTTAAAAAAAAATATAGAAAATTTGTAGTTTTAATTTTGAAAATTTGAGGAAAAATCTTAAAATATTTCTAAAATTAATAGTATATTTTCCCTAGTGGTTTGAAAGTGTTTGTATGCAAATAGGACCTAGTATGTGAAACTAAGGTTTAGGTGAATTTATTTAAAATATTTCAATTAATTTATAGTTTTATGATTTTTAAATTTAGGGAAAATTAGGAAAATATTGCAAAAAATCATAAATAATTATCCTTAGGGTTTTTAGGGTTTTTTTTCAAAAATTCAAAGTAAGTCGGGTTTACCAAATGTTTTATTCTTTTTAGGAATTAGGTGTTTAATTCTTAAGAAAATAAAGGTCTGAGTAAATGTAAATAAGTAATTAATGTGTCTCAATTAGCCTACTAATTTTTGTAAATAAATATGTATTTTATCTTCTCTAAAAATAGTAGGAAATGTAGAGAAATCAAACTTAGCTTACTCTGGGTCGAAATGGATTATTCAGGATCTATAAATTGCTATACAGGGATGGCAGAATATTACAAACAGGCCTCAAAAATATGTTTCTAGATTAGATAGGGATGCAAAACTTAGGATACCGTGCTACTTGGCAATGTAGTCTACTTTTTGAAGTTGTCCCTTTTTAGAGTTGTTGTTTACTTCTGGTGTTGTTGTCCTAGTGGTCTAGATTTTTTGGGTTTTGTTTTCCATGCCTGTAAACCTTGGTAGTGAAATATCAAATCTTGATTCTATGTAGAGATTATTGTGTGTCTAATTCAATATTCCAAACCCTTAGGATTTCTTGGTACTTAAACTTAAATAGTAAACTTGGGAAAGAGAGAAGGGGTCAATGTGTAAAGGATACACTAGACACACTTCACACCCCATGTGTGGGGCATGTTGCCTACATACCAATACTCTGAAGAGGGATCAAGCTAATATAATTCTCCCATTTGAAGTGTTTAGTGTAATTGTGTGATTTATGTAACTATATTTGAAATTTGACTATACTTTGGATGACTAGGGACTCATATGAGTGCTTGAATAGGCTTGAATTGGTCTTAGAAGGCTGTATGCAGAGAACAAGGAAGAGTGCTTGAGTGTACTTACTTGTATTCTTGCTCTTTTCCTATGAATGAGTGCTAACCCTTCTAAATAGACATTAAATGTCATTTTATAGATAAAATTATGATCATGGGTTAGATGATCTTATATTAAGATGATAGGGGAAAAGATAAGGAATTAGGAAAACCTTGTCGTTATAGGTAAAAATGAACTTGGACAATAGCACCAAAAATATGACACCCTTGAATTCTGGTGCTCCTATCCAAATTGGGTGATATTATCTAAGGAAAATGAGCCTTGAGGTAGTTGATCTGGGTTTGAGAGTGTTGCATGGGTCTCAAAAAACTAAGTTTTAAAAGCTAAGGGTAATTAGAAATTAGTGAAAGTCTAGCCAAGAAGGGTTGAGTGAGTAAGAAATAGGACCTATAGGTTGGGTGCTAATAGTCATACCTAAGTCATCTAATTCCACATTTTATATGATTACACTATGCCTCTTCTTACCTAATCTACTAATGAGGACAAAACTCTCATATCTTAGAACTGACAAAGCCATGCCATATCTTCTTTGGGTGTATATAGTTATTTATTGAAAAGATGACTATGTCAATAGATGAAACACCTCTCCATAATCACATTTATGTTTGTATTATCTCTAACTTGAACATAGGTTTACTATAGATGAAAACCAATCAAATTTATTAGTTTTCATATAGTCACAATATCCATGAAAATCTGCCAGATGTTTAGTCTTGATTCAATAACTACTAGTCCATCTTTGATCTCTGTATGAGGCCCTAAAAGACCTATTCTACTTCTAAATCTTATGGGAGTTGAGAAGTCACTAAACATGAGGAAATTAATTCTAAAAAGTAATGAACACATCAATAGAATAAATATGGAACTTTTAAGAATAGGGTTGATGAGTTCTAAATCATCAATTATAGGTCTTGTCTCTATTTTAATGACGATGGAGCTTCATCATTAATCATCCTGATTGTATGACTATGTTTGCCTAATGGAATTTGACTAAGATCCAATGATGGTATATATATTTGAAACACTTATTTTGGTTTGACCTCAACCATATTAAACCTCCATTTAAACTCCCTTAGCTTCAACTTTTAATCTCGCTCATCGATTTGTTTACATGAAATGAATGTGAGCCATTGATTTACCTACAACTTAACGTGATTATGACACTTGGCAATCTCTCAATATTCCTCAAGATCTTCTGAATTATTGAATTTATTCACACCATTGATCTTGATTTGTATGAATGATTTTGTACCATTGATCTTCTACTAGTTAATGTGGTCATAACACTTGGTAGCTTCTCGTTTGTGCTAACCTTTTGACTTGAGCTTATACCATTGGATTGCCTTTGCATGATTAAATATGCACCATAGATTTTCTTGGACATATTTTTTTATCAATCAATGTGCACCATTATATCTCTACTTAGTTACCTGATATATTGACACTTGTCATCAATGTGTTCATACTAACTTTTGACTTTAACTTGTATTGTTAGATATTTAAGTATGATTCAACACAAGCCATTAATTTTATATGAGGAACCTTTTGAGCTTATTGACCTTGTGCATGCCATTATATTTACCATATAGCTTCCAATCTCATGTACACCATTGATCTTCATTTAAATTAAAGCTTTGTTAAGGATTTTCAAATCTAAATGGTTATTTTATGAAGCTACAAACTTGACTTTTGCACGAATGTTTCACTCAACCTATTCAACTTTAAACGCTTGTATCTTGAGATAGAAAAATCATCAAAAAATAAAATTTGTATATCATGATATTGGAATGAATAAATTCATGTCCATACAATATTTTGGCCTTAAAGTCTCCCTAGGTGCATTTATTAAATGCAAAAATAACTTGGTCCTCTCATTCTTGTATGATGTGCCATGACAGTCTAGCTCCTTAAGATCATCAAATTATAATTTAAAATTGATTAAAGTGTTTCAAAAGGTTTAAAATGATATGTTATCTCTTCTTGAAGTCCATATTCTCCTTGTGACATTGGGTCACTCTTCAATCAGGACCTTGCTCAGCTTCTTATTCTAGTTTTGGTATCTAGGCCAAATTTGGCCAACATCTTTACCAACTTAGCTGGGTAGCATGCCTGCTATGATTGAGAACTCAAACCATTTACATGACTCTTAAACTCATAAAAAATGATAAATCTGATCCATGAATATAAGAAATCTTTTGACATGCAAATACAATGAATTCCACAAGACATGGAAGGAAACAAAAAACAAAATGAAAATAACCTAACAAACAAATGTGCAAACAAATCACTTATTTGAGAAAAAATAGAAATAAATTAATGTGTTAGAATAAAATTTTAAGGAAAACAAGACCAATTAACTATATATAAGGAACTTATCTTCCTCAATAACAGTGTTTTATATGTATCCCACTGACTGAGATAGGAAGCTCCTCACCATCCATCTTTGCAAGTTAGAAGGCATTGTGGGATTTGCAGCTGGAGATTGTATGTGAACCATTCCAAAGAGAGTCAAACTTTTTGTGACTTCCTAGTTTATCTCTATCCTCATCACATTTGAGGACCAAATATCCTTCTTTGAAACTTCTTGAAGATGCTCCTTTGTAAAAATATATCTTCACATGTGCTTGATGGGCTTCCATGGCCAACATGGATTGATGTCTTGTCTCTTCCAGCTCTATGAGCTTAGCATATCTAATTTCCATTGGCTCATTCTCTAAAATCTCAAGTTGATGCATCAGTTTAAGTTAGGGAATTCAAAAGAAATAAGCATTCTTTCTTCCTTACCATATACCAACTTATAGGGAGAGTTGGCTATAGATCTTTTGTAGGTGATCCTATCAACCCACATAGCTAACTTAAACTTGAGATGCCATGAAATATGTTGTCTTTAATAGTCCTTTTGATGATCTTTAACATATTTTTATTAGTGGACTCAATAAGGCCATTGCCTTGTGGATAGTAATTTGTTGAAGTGTTGAGGAAAACACTATGTTGAACTACCCACTGGTTGATTTTAGACCTCACAAAGGTCATAAAATTATTAGAAATAATGGTTGAAGGGACTCCAAATCTAGTAACCAAACCTCTGTAGAAATCTAGAACATTAGACTCGTTTGCTTATTTCGATACCACTGCTTTTATCCATCTAATGAAGTAATCTATAATAATTAGTGTCCATTTATGTCATGATATTGAAGGGGGTTTAATGATACCAATAATGTCTAATCCCCATTGAACAAAAGGCTAATTCACTATAATTGGTTGGAGAGGTAAGGCTATAAGTTTCACCTTTTCAGCAAACATAACACACTATTTGCATTTCCTAACCCATGCATGACAATCACCAAATATACTTGGCTAATAATACACACCTCTCATGATCTTGTGTGCCATAGTCCTTGTTGAATAATTCCCTCAACCATGTCCATCATGTAACTCTTTAAGCACCTTTTCCTTTTGACGTTGTTCAATGCATCTTAACAACATGCCATTGATATCTTTTTTGAAAAAAACACCATCAACAAGAAGAAATGGAATAGATTGTAATCTGAAATATCTTCTTTTTAAAGGAGTTAGGTGAGGGGGATAAATACCATCCTACATATATATTACCATGTCTCAAGACTAGATGGAAGATGAAATATGATTAGTTGCAACTTCTTCATCATTTGACACCAAAACCACCTCATTTACCTCTTGCAAGTTTTGGGCTAGATGTTCACAAAGTCCTTTGCTTCTAATCAGCTTTGTGACCTTGATCTCCACATCATACTCCATTACCTTGGTTATCCATCCAGCTCTGTTGTCATTTATATTCTTATTCAATTGAAAATCCTTGACACTTGGATGTGTAACCGTCAAACGTATCTTATTATTAGACAACACATTTATAGACTTCTTGTGAGACCTTATAACTAAAATTACATGATTTTCAATGAAAGAGTACTTTATTTCATATTCTTACAAGCCTTGATTTAAGAAGTCTATTGGCTACTCTAAAGCCTCATGATTCTGTTGCATGAGAATGCCTAAAATGGTGTCAATGTTAGCATAAGCGTACATTATAAAATCCTTTGTGAAATCAGGGTTCATGAGTGTAAGGGCACTAGTTATGACTTTCTTTATCTCCTTAAATATTCTTACTCCTTCTTTGGACCAAATGAAACTTTGATTCTTCTTTAGAATGGTTGTAAGTGGCCTAGCTAAAGTATCAAAATCTGAAATATACCTTCTTATAAAATTGATTTTGCCTAAAACACTTTGCAAAGCTTTCTTGCGCTTAGGAAAGGAAAGAGCAAGAATTAAATCAATCCTATCAGGATCTATACTTGTACTATGTTTTTAAATCACATGTCCAAGAATCCTAACTTCATGAACAAAGAAAACACACTTTTTGAAATTCAAAGACACCCCAAATTACCTGCACCTTTCAAACACTTGCTTGAGGTGAATCATGTGCTCACCTGCACTCTCAGAGAACACTATTATGTCATCCAAATAACAAGTATAAACTTGTTAAAGAGACCCTATAATGCCATATATATGGCCTTCTATAAAGTTTCTCTAGCATTGGATAAACCAAAGGGCATCTTTCTATATGCAAATGTCTCCCACTTTGTGGTGAAGGCTGTTTCGAATTGGTCTTCTCCCTTGACCAAAATTTGATTGTAACCACTATAGCCATTAAACAAGGAGAACCTTTCTGAACCTATGACTAATTACAATTTTTTTCCCATGAATGGTAAAGGATAGTTGTATTTAAGGGAATCCTTGTTCAAGTCATGAAATTCAACACACAGTCTAATTTCACCATTCTTTTTCTACACTAGAACAAGTTGAGTGATTGATTGGAAATATAATAGATGACTCAATGAGATTATGAAGTTTAGCTCTCATTAAAGGCTCAAACTTTGGATTAATAGGCCTTTGTCTTTGTTTTATTAGCTTAGTTTTAGTTTCTAACTCAATGGTGTGTTGAGCTAGACTTGGATCAAATCCTTTGAGATCACTATATTACCATGCAAACACATCCATAAAATTTGAACACAACTTAATTAAAGTTTCCTTTTCTAAAGGAGTGCATACATTACCTATCTTTAAGTTTTTATGAGTTACAATCTCCATATTGGCATAGTGTTCCTCCTTGGTTGACAAGGATGCCTTTTCTTTTCTCAACTCATCGTCACCATTGAATATGTTCTCAAGGGTGACCAACCCTTTGGGTAACTTATTTTGTCTTCAGTTGCACAATATGGTCATTTTATTGTTGTAGAAACTTCTCTTGGTTCCTTGAGGAAAACTTAGCCTCTTCTTACAAGAACCTGACAATCTAATTTCCATCTTCAAACACTTGCCAATTATCATTATTATTTGGAACATAAGGCCTTACAATCACCTTAATGTGTGACTAAACCTTTTCACTTTTTATATCAATTGGGATACTAAATTGTGACCTAATGCTAGCCAACCTATCTGCATATTTGTTCTCATTTCTTGATATGGAATAAATATTGAAAGCTTGAATGTCTTCAAATAATTCCCATACTCTATGCTTGTATGATCTAGGCAATGGATTCTTGCATACATTAAGACCTATTACTTGGTGAACTACAAGTTCACTATCACCAAAGACATGTAAGGCATTGACCTTCATCTTTTTACCCATTGCAAACCATGAACTAGTGATTCATATTTAGTAACATTATTTGAATAACCAAACTAAAATTTGAGAGAAGAGAAATACATTTTATTGGTTGAAGAAATCAACATCATTTCAGCCCTTGTGCCATGTTTTTTCCTTGATCCATCAAAGTATAGTTGCCACATGCCATCACTAGGCTCATCATACTTCATCAAGGCTGGAATTGGTGTATCTTTTTCATGAAGGCAATAAACACCAAGTCCTTCTTCTTGAATTAACTTATAAAGATCATGATCATGTAAATCAGAGGCCCATTCATCAAGGAATAGATCTAGAACTCCATCTAGAGGTGATTTAGTATCCACTTCATTATTTTCTAGTACCTTATCTGAGATAACATAATTAGTGTTCACCATACATGGCATATATGGATCCAAATGGAAACGTGCATTAAGTTCAAAATGTATTATTACCTTAGTACCATACCTAGTCCTAAACATCAAATATGTCCAATCAACTGATAAGTATCATCTAATATTTGAGGTAAATAGGTCCTAAAAAGTGTGAGAAAAGATGGAGGATTCATGGTGAGGTTTCAAACATTTCTTTTCAAGGATTAAACAAACCTATAACACCTACATGAGTCATCAAGCTGGGTTGTCTCAGTTTATACAACTTGTAGACCCAGTCTTGGAATCCAAGAGCATAGAGGTGGTTTAAGAGGTCAAGGTGTTGGAGAGAGAATTTGGAGGCATTCTATGTGATATTTAAACATATACAAGTCATTTACATGAGCATATGGAAAATCAAGAGCCTCAATTTTTCACAAAACACAGTCAACATTCAATAACCTTGCAAGCAATTTCTTAGGCAAACTTGTCTTGGAATTTATTCTATTTGAAGGGTTAAATATTGGATTAATGAGTTAAAAAAATTTATATGGTACCCTTGTGACTTGTATAACCCCCTCTAAGACTTGTTTTTATTGAAAAAATAGGGAAACATTAGGCTTAATTCCACATAGAGGGGTCTTTTCATTTCTATCTCTTGATGAGCTATTATGGTGATTGTGGCATGTTTGTAAGATGTGTATAGAGGTGCTTGATCCTTTTTTTTTGTAGAGAAGTTCATCGATAATCCATTTATTGGATTGAAGGTACCCAAACTTCATAGAATGCATGGAAAAAGAATTGAGTGGCTAGTTTGGAATGCTTGTAACTTTTCCAATGCTTTGTATGGGACCTCAACATGATCAGGGGAGTTAGGGAGGGTCCCTAAGATTATCTTAGAGGAATTAATTTAGAGATTCAATATGCAAAATCTATGAAAAATGTTTAAGACTTGAAAAGACTAGAATTCCTCACTAAACCCCAACTAGGACTAATTGGAAAAATAAGGAAAATAGAGTATCCAAGGGGTATAAAGGCCATGAAAACAATTCAGAGTTGTAAAGGACTCTCTAGGGACCTGATGCATGTAATTGAGGTGTACCCTACCTATATGAAAGAGGTAAAATAGGGCTTATTTTGACAAATTTAAGTGTTTTATGGGTTTGGAAGAGTTTAAAAGGATGCAACCACATTTGGGAGAGAGATTAGGACTTATTCTAAGTCCTTATGTCCATAGGTAGAGCTATCTAATCTCCCAAGTTTGCCTACCATCTCCTTTATTTTAGCCAGTCTAGTGGGTAGATAGTGAATAGTTAGTGAAAAATGGTGAAACTCTAATTGGGAAACCTTTTAAGGCTTGATTCATCAACCTGATGAGTTGGACACTATTGACAGGTGTCGTCCCTCCTTGTGCATGTATTAGATTATATAATTGGAAAGGTTTTGGGTGCCAAGTGTGAGAGGTGCATGAGAAGGAGTTATTTGTGACTGTCATGAATGATTACTCATGGTTAGAAGAATATTAATGATTAAAAACTAATCCAATGCATGTGGGGGATTTTTAGTAACCAATCCCTTTTAGATTAATCATCAGACCCAACCCTATTTAGTAGCAAGGGATTTTTGTGAAAGCAAATCATGAATATAATTTCTTATGCAAGCACAAGAGCATCTACACCACATATGGAGAAGTTTGACAAGTTTAAGAGACATTTGTCCTTACTTTCCTTTAAAGACATATCTCATGCTAGATTCCATTGATTTTATAACTCATTCTCTTTTCTTGATATGTGTCTTAGTGACTCTTGAGCTTCCCTTTCTCTCTTTCCTCTCACAATTGCTATAAATTCTGGCCTTTTTGGCTGTTGTATGGATCTATCCACTTGGGTATGGTGAATCCATACCAAAATTTTTCCTTGAATTAATGAATAATGCTATTTTGCCTCATTCAAGTTTTCACTAAGTTCATGTTTTTGTTGTTGGTCTTGTGCAAGTGTATTTTGATTACCTTCACATGCTACTCTTCCTAGTGTCTTGTGTGGATTGAAAGCTATCTTTTATAGGTTAGAAAGAAGTGTCTAATGTGGATTAAATGTATAGTGAGTATCTCATTAATTAGTGTTTATATAATAAATATTTTCAATTCTTCCTAGCCTAAGCTCTCTTCAATACCCCATGCTTGAAACATTGATGTAGAAGAGGAGTGTTGAATTGGATGAAGTGTATGTGTGGGATTCTCTTTGGTTTCAAGTGCATTGTAGCTAGTGTGAGTAGACCATCTATTTGGTGTATCACCTCCCCTATATTATATTTGTTTTTAGTTATCCTTATCCCTTTTCACCACCAAGAGTTAGTAGTAGGATTGATTTATAGCGGTACATCAAGGCAACTAGCCTTAATCTAGAGATCCACTTCAAATTTAAGTCACCCAAAACCCTGAGGTGGTTCCATTATGCCACTTGAATGAGGAGAGAGTTGTCATCTCCTCAAAGGGTGCAAGTTAAATTGACAATATTTTTTGGCACAGCCAATGGGATTCTTGTTCCAAGAATTTGAGGAGTTTTGGTGTTCTCCTCAAGATATCAGGCTTTGGAGGAAATTCCACTAAGCACCAATGGTGACTTCAAGCATAAATATACTAGTTAATCAGCCTAGGTACTCTATTTGAGGTTATTTTCTTGTTTTATACACTTATCATGAGTGATTCATGGATTATTTTGATGTTGACTTTGTCCTAACACAAGTTGGAGAGACATATCCATCTTTGCCCATTCCATCTCAATATGAACAAGTCCTTGGCCAATATTTTCATGATCCATATCAATGATATGTTGCCTATGATAAGCCCTATCAAGATTGTACTTCACTTAGTCCACCTAGTTCCTCTCCAAGTCAATCCATTGCCAATTTCAAGAAGACTCTCATTGGCTACAAAGACTATATGTTAGACCTTGATACTAGAAATGGTTGTGGTCAAGTCATCCCTAGTGATTGTATCAATATTGTGCGGGATGCTTTGGATCAAGTCAAGAAATAATGGATTCTTATAGGGAAAGATAATTGTCAAGGTCTTACCATTGAAATGCTTGATGTTTGTGGTCTGATTTTCCATTTAGAAGAGAGGTTAAAATCTCATGAACTAACTTATTCTTGAAATATATCCCACATAAACCTTCAAGTGTGTCAACTTTGCCCACTCAAGATGCTAATCTAAGCATGCTTCAAAATGCCCCAAGTCCTTCATGCATTACCCAAAGTTTCCCTACTTATAGGTCCATTCAAGAGATTAGCCAAAGGAAGGAAGACACCACTATTGAGCCAGTTGATTTATTTGGAGAAGATTTTAAGAAAGGAAGATTGAGTTTTGAGGCCCATCTTGACAAGGAAATTGAATTGAAAAACTAAATTTTAAGGAAATCCATCATGGAAATAGAAAATGGAGGTCTTCCTAAGCTTAGATTTCTAAGTTGGAAACAAGATACCAAGCACAAGGAAACCCCAAGTTTCTTAAGCCTATCATTTAATCCTCCACTTGCATCTCATCCCCATGGAGAACTCTCTAAGCCTACCTTCCCAAGATGGAAAAAAGTAGTGCCAGCTTGTGCAAAGAGGAACAAATCATGTTTAAGTGGAAAAGTTGGAAGCAAATAGAAAATTGAGACAACTCAACTCACCCCCCCCCCCCCTCCTCAAGAAGCCATTAAACCCATCTTTTCACCTCCTCTAGTTGATCCATTTTACCCTTTTAATGGTGAGGATTGCATTGCTCCTTAGGAGCCTTCTTGGGCTAAAATTCTTGGTTTTGATATGCCTAGTATAGGCATCACTAAGATGGAGAAGGAGGTGGAGATTTCAGATTGGATTGATGATGAGGAAGGGCTGACTCCTTGTGAAGAAACTTTAGATTGTAATGGTAATCAAGATGACATTCTTTGTGTTGAACAAGATGCCTTGGAAGAATTTATTTTGGTTTTTAAAGAAGAAGAGTAATAAGTTTCTCATTTTGTTTCCCTTCATGATGCTAATCAAGAGAAGGATGATGACTTGTGGCAGAGATTTGAGGACATTTACAATTAATTTGAAGGTTTCATGGGGCCTACAAGTCCTTTGGAGCTAACTATAATACATAGTAAGAAAGATGATGTGTTTCAATAGGAAGACATGTGACACACATATATGCAAATGTTCAAATAATATGATGATAATGAGAAGACAGGACTCCTAAGAACATAATCCCAAGTTGTTGAGGATCAAGTATATATTGAGAGGTATCATCATCAAGAGGCTCTAAACTATGATGGAGTAATTCATAATAACTATGAATCTTTTGAAGAAGGTTTTAATTTTGATTCTAAAACCACATGTGAAGCTACTCCTACCAACACCAAGAATGATTTTAAACAAGAAACATCCATATAATGCCATGATATAAAATTTCTTGAAGGCTTTGAAGAGGTTGTAACAAATGAGAAGGACAACGAGGCCTTTCAAGAAGACATAGACTTTCAACAAGTTGTTCCATTCATAGATATGCAAATCTACAATGGTGAGATAAAAGGACAAAAATATAAATCATGTTTCCAAGGTTAAAAAATACTTAATCTACTTTGGATACTTGTTTGAGATGATTCCATCAAATGGCATGCCAAGCCAAGGAGCAAGAAAGAAGCATGAGTCATCTAATACCACATCTAAAAGCAAGAATGCTTGAAACCCTCATTCATCTAATGAGGAAGGAGATTCAAGGGACTTTCCTTTTGATCCAATAAGTGAGTTATGTTTGGTTATATGTACATAATTAGTTTACTTATTGTTGTGTCTTTTTTTCCCTAAGTGCTTAGTAGCACAAGTGTGCCTTTATTTCATGTGTTTGTTTGGTCTTGTTATGTGTTTTGAGGTAAATTAGATATATTGTTATTAAATTAAAGGTCTGATCCTACTATTTTAAATTTCATTTTAATCCCTTTTACCAATGGATGGGATAAAACTATTGGTCATTAACATAGGCAAGCATGTTACCCCTCGAAATTGCTAAAAGTGTTGACCACGTTTAAATTTTATTCAAATTAGGTAAAACCCTAAATTTTAAAAAAAATTATAATTTTTTCATATGTATTATGGGGTCTAATTTTTTCCGATACACCTTGCCTATCCCTGCTCTAGCCTTGGTTTAAGTCCATCTTCCTTGTGTTTGTCTAGTCACCCAAAGTCAACTTTGGTCAACCTTGGTCAAACAAATTAAAAGGCCCAAATTATCTTAAAAATGTCCTAACATGGTCATTTATATGTTCTTAGGTTTTTCTAAGTTATAAATTGGTCCTTTATCATGTCTCATATGCAAAAAGTGTCATTTTGTCATATTTCTAACTCATTAAATGACTTGTATGGACTTTCAAAGAAAGAATATTTGTCACAAAGTTGGATTTAAATGTGTATTAGGTAAAAGTATGTTAGGAGGTAGTTATAGTCACTTTAAGAAATAGTTTCATGTAGAAAGAGGTAGTTTTTCCTTTAAAACTACCCCTTAATGGCACTTGTACAGACATGGGAAGCTAGCCTTAAACTAAAAACATGGGAATGTGCCTCTTCACCTACATAAATTCTTTACTATGATTGGTTTGAAGAATAAAGGTAAAAAAATTAAGTTTTAACTTCTATTTCTTCTTTTTTCCCTTTGCAAGAAAAGAAAGGTCAATTTGGAATACATAGTACAGTCTGTACAGGTGGAGTTGGGAGGAATGCTCTTGGGGGTTGAAAATAATATGGGTTATCTTCATTTTCATGGTAAGAAGTTTAGTTTCATGGATTCTCCTTTATGAACTGTCAATAAGAATCAAGGCAAATTTTTATGCTTCTATATCCAAAAGGGGTTACTTTTTGAGGTAGTTTTAGAATATTTTGTTTGGTTTTGACAATTTGGTTGTTTCATATGTTCCTCAAGGCTTATCCATAGGTTTTCCCATTTTATTTTGACTTTTTAAGTTTTCAAGATTTTAAGAAGCCTTTTCTAGGCTTGATACTACTTGCAAATTGGTTCCTTCTTTATGCTGAATCTCATTGATGAAAGGAGGTTAATGAAGTATATTTCAAGATACTTTTAGTGTTTACTATGATTTTAGAAGGTTTACCATATGTTTGAGTTGCTTTCAAAGCTATTTTCATCTTGTTATTGCTTCCATCCTACACTTGCTGATTGATTTTACATGAATTCACCTACAGGTGGGACCACATGGCCTTGAAAGTGTTTTCATGGAATAGTAAAGCATGATAGGTTCCCCGTTTCAAACCTTGGAATGTGAATTCATCATGACAAACCTATACAAGATATCTAAAAGTTAATTTTAAGGTGGAGACATGTTCTAATGACAAAAATCTACATTTTGAGAGACTTTCCCTAAAATGGTGAAATAGAGGTCCAGGAGGTTTCTACAAGCCTCTCACAACATGCTTATAAGATGATTGATGACATCTAAGTTAGTGAATCTTCTTATCTTCAATATGGATAACATATTTTTCAAAGGGTGAAGGTCAAATAATGAAAGTAAGATAATGTTTTAGGGCTTCAAATATGCCCATAAACACCCTAAATTATTTCAATGTCACCTATAGGTTGAATGTCAAAAAGGCTTCCTTCACCCTAAGATGGAACTATAGCATCATCAACCTGCTTAAATGCTTCTAATAAGGTAGGGGTAACACTTTAACCCAAACAACCATCAACAATACTAAAGGATTATGTTTATAACCATATGTTCACTTCACTTAGTCTGTACATAGGTTACAAAACATGCATCTATATGCAAGGTATTGGAGAAAATTGGTCTTAGTTAGAGAAGGGAATAGTTGGAGCTCCCATTAAATAAATAAGTTGGGTACAAGTGATGTGCACATTGTCTAACCTCCATAAGGTGACAAGATATTCTTAAGGCATCATGATTACATCTTAGTAGACAATAAACACCTACAATAGGGTCCTAAAGCGCATGTCTCAGTCAAGTAGACAGTGAACTAGTTTTGTGAGTAGTGTGTTTGTAGGCCACTTAAATTATTTGTAAATGAAGAGAGGCATGTTTAGTGATCTAAAAGGATTCAGTAAGAGTCTTTTGGAATTATGAAAAAAATAATTTATAACATTAACACCTACAAGAGCAACCTAGAGGAAAGAGTTTAAAGACACGTATCTCAATACCAGGCAGTGACCTAAAAGGGATGTATTTAGATACCCATATAGCATGGGATGAAGTAGATAGGTCTAATAAAGTGTGATAAAGGTTGGATGAATCATGGTGAGGTTTCAAACATTGATTTTCAAGGATTAAACAAACCTATAACATCTACAAGAGTCATCAAGCAGCGTTGTCTCAGTCTGGATAGCTTGTAGACCTAGTCTTGGAATCCAAGAGCATAGAGGTGGTTTGAGAGGTTAGAGTGTTGGAGAGATCCTTTGGAGGCATTATGTGTGATATCGAAACATATAAATAAATGAGTATACAGTAAAGTAAGAGACATTATTTTTCATAAAACATAGTCAACATTCAATAACCTTGTAGGTATTTTCCTAAGCAAACACAGTCCTAAAATTTGTGTTGTTTGAAGGGTCAAATCTTGGAGTCAAGAGTTAAAAATTTGTATATAGAACCCTTGTGACTTGTAAAACCCCCTCCAAAAATTATTTTTTTTGAAAAAATAGGGAAACATTAGGCCTAATGCCATAAATGGGGGTCTTTTCATTTCTATCTCTTGATGATCTATTATGATGATTGGGGCATGTTTGTAAGATGTGTATAGAGGTTTTTGATCCTTTTGTTTGGAAATAAGTTCCCCAATAATCCATTTATTATCTTGAAGGTACCTAGACCTCATAGAATGCATGGAAATGGACTCGAGTGGCTAGCTTGTAATGCTTGGACCTTCTCTAATGCTTTGCATGGGACCTCAACATGATCAAGGGAGTTAGGGAGGGTCCCTAAGATGCTCTAATAGGAATTAGTTTAGAGCTTCAAAGTGCCAACTCTATTAACAATGCCTAAGACTTGAAAAGACTAAAAACCGTCACTAAACCCCAACTAGGACCCGATTGGGAAAAGAAGGCAAATGGAGTATCCATGGGGGTATAAAAGAGATTAAACCAATTTGGAGCTATAAAGGAATCTCTAGTGACCTGACACATGCAACTAAAGTGTACCTTACCTATATGGAAGAGTTACAATAGGGCTTATTTTGAAAAATTTGTGTGCTTTTTAGGTTTTTAAGAGTTTAAAAGGATGAAACCACCTTTGGAAGAGAGATTAGGACTTATTATAAGTCCTTATGTCCATATATTGAGATATATAATCTCCCACATGTGCCTACAATCTACTTCATCTCAACTAGTCTAGTGGGCAGATAGTGAACACTTAGTGAAAAATGGTGAAACTCTAATTGGGAAGCCTTTTAAGGATTGATTCATGAACATAATGACTTGGAAACTCTTGAAAGGTTCCATCTCTCCTTTTGAATGTATAAAATTATAGAATTGGAAAGTTTTTGGGTGTCAAGTGTGATAGGTGCATGAGAAGGAGTTATTTGTGACTGTCATGAATAATTTCTCATGGTTACAGGAATATGAATGATTAGGGACTAATTCAATGCATGTGTGGGTTTTTAGTAACACATTCCTTTTATATTAATCATCAAACCTAACCCTATTTAGTAGTAAGGGATTATTGTGAAGTAAAATCATGAAAATAGTTTCTTATGCAAGCACAAGAGCATCTACACCACATATGGAGGAGTTTGACAAGTTTAAGAGACATTTGTCCTTAATTTATTTTGAGTACCTATCTCATGATAGATTCCATTGATGTTTTAACTCATCTCTTTACTTGACAAGTGTCTTAGTGACTCTTGATCTTCCCTTTCTCTCTCTCCTCTCACAATTGCTATAAATTCTAGCCTTTTTGGCTATTGTATGGATCTCTCCACCTGGGTATGGCAAATCCCTACCAATTTTTTTACTTGAATTAATGAATAATTTTGTTTTACCTCATTCAATTTTTCACTATGTGCATTTTTTGGTTGTTGGTCTTATGCAAGTGTATTTTGCTTACCTTCACATGTTACTCTTCCTAGTGCCTTGTGTGGATTGAAATATCTCTTTTGAAGGTTATCTAGAAGTGTCTAATGTGGATTAAAGGTATAGTGAGTATACAATTAATTATTTTTTCTACAAGACCTATTATCTAAGTCCTACTATCCTAAGCTTTCTTAAAGACCCCATGCTTGAAACATTGATGTAGAAGAGGAGTGTTGAATTGGACGAAGTGTATGTTTGGGATTCTCTTTGGTTCAAGTGCATTGTAAGTGGTGTGAGTTAACCATATATTTGGTGTATCACCTCTTATAGATTAATTTTTTTAGTTATCCTTCTCCCTTTTCACCCCCAAGAGTTAGTAGTAGGATTGATCTATAGTGGTACATCAAGGGAACTAGCCCTAATCTAGAGATCCACTTCAAATTTGGGTCACCCACAACCCTAAGGTTCTATTTTGACACTTGAATGAGGAGAGACTTATCATATCCTCAAGGGGTGAAATTTCAAGTGACAATAGTTATGAGAACCAACTCTTCCTTTCATAACATCTCTTGCATTGGGCAAAACTCTTGTATTATCTTTCCAAAATTGAGCAAGTAACTCTTTGAGAGTATCGGCTATAGCTTTCTCCTTTCATGGAAACATACCAGAGAATGCCCAGAGTTCATTGGTATTAGGTTCATTAAGTCTTTCATGTATTTTAATTGATTTCATTATTAATTTTCTATTTATATTAAGTATTTAGCTTGTTTTTGAAACCATTCATTTTCCCCTATTTTGTCACTTACTGCACAAGTTGTAAGTATATGCTAGGAAACATTACAATCTTGGGTGCATAATTTTGGGCCTACAGTATGATATGAATTATGTATATTTTCAACAATTTCATTATTTTCATCATCTATGTTAGATGTTATTAGTCCTAATGTGTACATTATAGGTCTCATCTTAATCAATTTTATCAATGAAACAAATAATTGACATCTTTGACTATCATAATCCAAATTATGAAAGAAAGTACCCAAATTTTTTTGATCGAATATTATTTAATGGAGATCAAACATGTTATTATGCATTGGTTCTAAAATATTTTCATCGACTTCAATTAAGTACTTGTCTTTTCTACACACAATTCTTGGAGGTGTTGCTAATGGTGGAATTTATTGAGAAGGTGTTTCAAAAATGTTATTACTTTCATTGTTTAGAAGTGGGATGGAATTTTATTAATTATTTATTTCTTAATTATATGTTTCCATGAAATTTTATTGATGTTTAATTTCATAAATATTTGTTTCCATCAAATTTTCTTCATTAATAGGGGGTGAAGCATCATACATAGACTCATCATCAACAAAATACAAAATTTGGAAATTTGAATGTAAACTACCAGCATTATCTAATTCATTAATGCTAATTTAATTATTATTCATTTCATTATGGTCAATTTCATCATTATTAAATTCATTATAGTCAATTTCATCATTGTTTAATTCATTATTGTCAATTGGATCATTTTATATGGCATTTGGTTCATCAAGATTAGGGTTTATACTTTGTCTACCAAAAAGTTTTTGCATTCATATCTTGTGTTTCTCTCTCAAATCTTCTAATTCTTCTGGTGTTTTGTTCTTCAACATATTATTTTTCCTTAAACATTATCAATCACCCATCAAGGATAATTGACAACTTTTCAAAGGTGGCATTAAGTACATAGGTACCACAGATCCCACAAAAGTACATAAAGAACGTTTATGGGAAAAAATTATTAATTTGGGTTAAAATAGGCATTTAAAACTAAGATTATTTTATAATAATAATAATAATTCTATCATTTTATATAATGTAATCATGTTATTACATAAGGCAATCATTCTATTTATTATACTAGGTTCTGTTTCATCCAACATATTGAGAAGTGTGTATTAAGAATAATGTAATCACATTATGTAATAATAGGATCTTGTTATTATTAATACTTGGTTGGGGTTAGAAATTGACATTAAGAATTGAGTGTTGTATATATTAAGAATAACTTGATCACTTTATTAAATAATGTGATTGCATTATACTTAATATAGATTAGGGATTATAGATTATAGATTAAGGCAGTAATGCATAGGGTTTAGGGATTAGGGATTACAATTTATGTTTTAGGGATTAAGGCATGTAGGGTTTAGGTTTAAGGGTGTATATGAGGTATAATTTTTCTATGCCATGTGTGAACCTAATTTTTACTACAAAGGATGTTAATTGGGACTAAATTGATTGATAAATAGGGAAACTTCATGGTTTACAATTTAGAGTATAGTGTTTGGCGCTTAGGTTTACAATACACAAGGTCAATTGCAAAGATAATTTTTAGACTAAATGATGTTGATTCGGGCTAAAATGATTGGTTTAGGGTTTAAAGATTTTATATTTATGGTTTAGAGTTTAGGTATTAGGAACTTTAAGCATTAGGGCTTGGGGTATAAGTTTTAGGGTATATATGGTACAATCATGATGATGATTGGGGAAAGTTGGAGCTGATCAACCCCCAAATCACATTTTATAGTCATGTAATTAGGCTGAAAGGGCTCAAAATAGCCCCAATTTACTTCAAATGCACAACTAGATTGGTACCCCAAAGGCTAAGTTTTGGTCATAGGTTTAAAATTTAATTTTATGACATCTCATGATAAAATCAGTTATATCGTAAGACATGTATGTTTGTGGCATGTAGTGGGAATTAGGGCATAGGTATAATAAATTATGTTTTAGGTATTAGGGTTAAGGCATAGGGTTTAGGTTTAAGGACCTGCATATAATGTCTAATCTCTCTATACCATGTGACCCTAATTCTTACTACAAAGGATGTTAATTTGCACTAAATTTATTGGTAAATAATGAAATATTATGGTTTACAATTTAGGGTATACTATTTAGGGTTTATGATTTAGGGATTAGATTTTTATGTATATGTGGTTTAGGGTACACAGGGTCAATCACAAATATAATTGAGGATAATTTGAATCACTTCGAACCATTTGTGACTATAGAATGTGTTTTTGGATTATCATTATATCCTAGATGTCATCATGTAGATTGAGTGAATTATTCAAATGGGGTAATCAGTCATGTGATTTAGGCAAAACTGAGCTCTGTGAACTTAATTCTTAGTCTAAATGATGTTAAATTGGGCTAAAATGATTGGTTCAAGGTTTAAAGAGTTTATATTTATGGTTTAGAGTTTATGAATTAAGAACTTTAAGTATTAGGTCTTAGGGTATAAGTTTTAGGGTATATAAGGTACAATTGTGAAGGCAATTAGGGAAAATTTGAGCTCATTGAACCTATATTTATGAGTAAATAATGTGATTTTGAGCTCAATTAGCCCCTAAATCATGACCGATTGAGCCAATTAAGTCTATTATGGTTTAATAAGTGATACAATTTTGACAAAATTCATCCTTGTAAACCTAATTCTTACTATATATATATATATAAACGATGTCAATTGGGGCTAAATTTATTGGTTTAGGGTCTATAATTTAAATGGTTTGTGGTTTAGGGGTTATGGTTTAGGGTTTAATGTAAATGGTATAGGGTTTACGCTTTAAGTTGAATGGTCTATGGTTTAAGATATTAGATATAGGGTCCAATCACTAAGTTAATTGAAGAACATTTGAGCTACTTGTTCACCTATTTGTGACAATTACCTTCATGTTTGCATTTCTGATAAAAGTAGGGTCATTTATGCCATGTAAATGTTGCATACATGTTATATAATTGATTGAGCCATAAATTTGGTTTAGGGGATCAATTTTGCTGAGATCACACCACTAATTACATAAATTAACTAATTAGATCAATTCATGATAGAATCAATCTTTTGATTGTGCCCCAAATCATATCTTGTTCTTTAAGGGGTTCAAATTGGCCTCAAATGCCTCCTTGATTAAAAGAGTCAACTAGTATCCTCTTTGAATAATTAGGTTGAAGCCCGTCTTGAAATAACCTCAATTTACTTTTGATGCACAACTAGATTGGTACTCCAAAGGCTAAGTTTTGGCCATAGGTTTAAAAAGTGCATTATATGACATCTCATGATAAAATAAGTTATATCTTAAGTCATGATGTTTGTGACATGTAGTGGGCATTAGGGCACAAGGCTTATAATTTATGTTTTAGGGATTAGGGATTAAGGCATAGGGTTTAAGTTTAAAGACTTGTATATAATATCTAATTGCTTTATGCCATGATCAAACCTAATTCTAACTACAAAGGATGTTAACTAGGACTAAATCAATAGGTAAATAGGGAAAGTTTATGGTTTAAATTTAGGGTATAGTGTTTAGGGTTTATGGTTTAAGGCTTAGGTTTTAATGTATATATGGTTTAAGGTACACGAGGTCAATCACAAAGATAATTGAGGAAAATTTGAATCACTTGGACCCATTTATGACTATAGAATGTGTTTTTGGGTTGTCATTATACTCCATGTCATCATCCAGATTGAGTGAATTAGTCAAATGGGGCAATTGGTCATGTGATCTAGGCCAAACTGAGCCCTGTGAACTTAATTGTTAGTCTAAATGATGTTAATTTGGGATAAAATATTGGTTCAAGATTTAAAGAGTTTATATTTATGGTTTAAAGTTTAGGGATTAGGAACTTTATGGATTAGGTCTTAGGGTATATAAGCTACAATCATGATCGTGATTGGGGAAAATTTGAGCTCCCTGAACCTAGATCTACGAGTAAAGAATTTGAATTTAGGATCAATTATCCCCCACATCATCACATATTGAGCCTATGAAGTCAATTGTGGTAATGAGTGATGTGATTTTGACCAATTTCATCCCTGTGAACCTAATTCCTACTATATATAAAAGATGTTAACTGGGGTTAAATTTATTAGTTTAGGTTCTACAATTTAAATGGTTTGGGGTTTAGGGATAATGGCTTAGGGTTTAAGGTAAATGGTATAGGGTTTAAGTTATATGGTATAGGGTTTATAATTTATTATATATGATATAGGGTCCAATCACTAAGGTAATTGAGGAAATGATGAGTTGCTTGTTAATCTATTTGTGATAATTACCTGAACATGTCTGCATTTCTAATAAAAGTAGGTTTAGTTAAGCCATACATGTTGCATACATGAACTATGCAATTGATTGAGAAATGGATTTAGTTTAGGGGATCAATTTTTCCCAAATCATGCCTCTAATTTCATAATTTGACTAACTGGACCAATTCATGATAGAATCAAACTTTTAATTTTGTCCCAAATCATATCTTGTTCTTTAAAGGGTTCAAATTGGCCTCAAATGCCTCCTATATTAAATTAATAATTTTACTCTAAATAACATTGAATATATAATTTAAAATATGTTCATGTGGCTCATCTTGACCCTAATTACCTCCATAATTAAAGTAATTGACATTCACATTCATTAGCTAATGACTTCAAGTTTATTGATCTCTAAACCACATTCTATACATATAGAACTTGCATATAAATAAATTATGTTTATTTTCTTCATCTAAGATAATGAAATTGGAGATGATCAACCCCTAAATCATAGTTTATAGTCATGGAATTAGGTTGAAGGGGCTCGAAATAGCCCCAATTTACATCAAATGCACAGCTAGATTGGTAATCCAAAGGCTAAGTTTAGGCCATAGGTTTAAAAAATGCATTTTATGACATGTTTTGATAAAATCAATTATATCATAAGGCATGTATTTTTGCAGCATGTATGTTTGTGACATCTCTAAACTTGATAAAAGGCAACTTATTATATGCAAAATAGGGTACTAATGCATTGATACACCTTGAAAATAGATCCTTATAGAACTTTACTTACTAACACAAATATCTTATTAGATACTTTCACAATGCTAAAAAGTTTATAATTTTTTTTACAAGTTCCAAACATCACCAATTATCCATAAAAACTAGCGCAGTCTTGTTTAACCAAATTGAACCTCTTTTAGGACTGTATACACTCTTGACAAAAAATGCAATGAACCTTGATTTATTTTTAGTTCTTATAAAATACCATTTGAATCTTGTGAATACTATAAATTCTTTTTCAAATACCAAATTTCAAATAGTAAATCCTTAAACATCTATAATATCACTGAACTCTCTTTCGAACCTAATACTCTATGTTCATTAGTACTTAGTTAGAGATTCCTTGTACTCCAATTGATTTTTGGACAATATAAATTTTTTAATCATGTAAAAAATTAAATATAAATGAAATCTATCAAATTATGAGTGATTTGGATTAATGGATCACCAAAAACCAGCTTTTGACTTCTTGACCCTGTCTAGGATGAACTAGGACTATCTACATTTTAAGGAAGATTAGACTCATGTAAAATGAACAATAAATTAATTCATAGGTTAATACATCTCCAATTATAACTCAATTATATCAAATCTTGATAAGAATATTGGTTCCAAACAACAATCTTAATCAACTAAACGTTGATCTTAAGATTACTAGGCCTAATGGCTCCTTTAGTAAGTCAAAATGCAAATTTGGGTTTTAGGGTGTTGAGAATATATAATGTAGTCATGTTATTAGCACGATCATATTATTATCATGATTATTTTATTAACATATTTAATAATGCAATCAAATAAATAATCTAATCATATTAATATGATGATCACATTATTAACATGATCATACTATTTCAATTTGAATTTAATTTCCATGCCTTTTGGCTCAAAAATGGCTTGGATTCTCAAGCCAAAGGCTTGGACTGTCAATTAACAGTCGAGTTTTTAAAGTTATCATAAAAACCAAATAAAATGTAACTTTGATTGCTAAATACATTAAGAATTTCAATGTGAAAATTCAAAAACTTAATAGCATCACGACAAGCACACTCTCTTCTTTCCAAAAATATGACTTTTATAATTTTTGGACTAATTTAAGGTTTCAAACTATGTTTATTTCTAACTATACCATTTTTAGGTCACTACATGATGTAAACATACATACCTATACATGTTCATTTTATTTGTATTTCTTTGACTCAAGTGAAAAACAAGTTATATGGTCAAAAACTAGGCCTAATTTTAGACACATTAAAAAAAATGATTTTCATTTTTTGAGGTAGTTAGGCACGTTGCATGGATGGCTATCCATTTTTTATTAGTTTTCAAGATTTATTTACTTGTAAAATTCATAAAAAAAAGTATTCATTTAAAAAGTATAAAAAAATATAGGTCACCAACTAGAATGTCTTATCTAAATCTTCCCCAAAGGGTTTAAAAAAATATTAAATGTTTCTAAAAAAATTGTGCACCACATGGCCATCTATCTACTATTTTTTTTGGAAAAAATAGGAGTTCATCTTCAAATTTTAGATTTTTGACCTCGTTATACTTAACCATTTTTTTAAAAAAATAGTGTTTTGAAAACTAGACTCGAAATGCTACATTTCATGTTCTTACACCATCTTCAAATTTGGAGTGTAGATATCTCAAATCATCTACAAAATTTTAGATTTCTAAAATTTTAGGAAAATCATGTCCACGAGTAGGCCAATTTTTATCACCCAACTTTGTGCACTTACCCAATTACCAATTATTTCAACACAAATATACTTTTCAATGCCTATTACTACTTAAAACATGTTTACATCCCCTTTAGTGACTAATCAAATTATTAATGTAAATCCCACTGGGTATACCATTCAAACACTCCTTCAAGTTATAAAGACCTTGAAGGACAAGGTTACAAATATTGAACAATTTAAAGCTTTAAAATCCCCTCATGATATAGATTCACAAGATGTGTTGCATAACCCTCTTACACTTTATCTATCTTTGCGTCCTTTACTAACCAGTTTTGTTTCACCTAAGTTTTCTTTTTATGATGGCCAAGGTGATCCTGAAAAACATCTTTGATCCTATTATGTGGCATGCCTTGACCATGCCTGCAATGATAAATGTTTGACCAAATTATGTAAAAGAGAAGGAATTTCAGATCTTTATGGTTGATTTGGGTGGTTTTAATTTGTGTTTGGTAAATATTATGATTTTGGTATCCATTGTATTGTAATACCACTTGGATGGTTTCCTATTTTTATTCCTAAAAATACTCGTACATATATTAAGATAAAAATTATATTGGAAGTACACCATTGTATTATAGATTGAGTTAATACAATAAGAAAGAAGACTTTTGTGCTAGGTTATTTCTTAAAAGGGTTTTCCAAGATGAAAATATCATGTTTCTATTTGACATTAGTGACCAAGGCACTACTCTATGCATAAAATGGATTATGCAAGCTATTGAAGGGGATGAGTCATGAAAAAATCTATTTCTCCACTATATTCTTGAGGGTTGTCTTTACTTATACTTTCCCTACTAGATATTTTTGGGTCTTTTCTACTTAAAATCACTTCAAAATACTTAGGAAAAATAAAAACTTGGTTGATTTCAAATGGTAATGGGTTCATTGATGGTCTCTCCTATAAACCAACACTCTCTTTTGTGGTATTCTATCATCCAATCTCTATGAAGTTAGGTGATGCAAAAAATTGAGTTACATCAAACGAGACATGTGCATAATGAAAGATATATTTTGTAAAATGGATAATACTTATCTTTTCTTGCGTGAACCTAAAACTATGTTTATTTTGAATAATAATGACAAAAAATCTTATTAATAAATTATTGATGTGATGCATATAGAGATGATACACAAATTTGCATTTGTTTCTTCTACTATACCTTAGTAGAACAACTAGAATTGGTATATAGAAACATTATTTGTACATTATAAACCAACACTTTATTTTTTGGTATTCTATCACCCAATCTCTATGAATGGATTTTGCCCAAGTTACAAGGGATGCAAAAAATTGAGTTACATCAGAAGAGACATGTGCATAGTGAATGATATATTTTGCAAACTGGATAATACTTAGATTTCCCTGCATGGAGCTAAAACTATGTTTCCTTTGAAAAATAATGACAAAAAATATTATTAATAAATTATTGATGGGATACCTATAGAGATGCTACATAAATTTTCACTTGTTTCTTCTAATATACCTTGGTAGAACAACTAGAGTGGTATATAGAAACCTTATTTCTACATTATAACCCCAATAAAAGTTATGAATGGCTTTTGCCCATGTTACCAATGGTTGACAAACTCAATGTTTGATGGTCTCTTCAATCTAATTCCTTTTCTTGGCATCGAAGGTTTGAGATAATTTGGAATGACATCCTTCAACCAAATCTAAAAAACTTTGCTTGGTGCCTTATAAATTAAGGACTACCCTTAAGCCATCACCATATTCATTTAGGCATTCTTCAATCTAAATTCCCTTTTTGGGACCACACTAAGACTCTTATGCACTTGTTTTAGTTTTTTACTAAGGCTCAATTGCCCTAGACTTGGATTTGTGATGTTTTAAGTCTTTTAGCTTGAACCCTTTATCTCACAGTTCATTTTTCATGGGGATTGACCTATGTTTATTACAAGATACACACAACTTTGTCATATTTTTAGAGTGTAAATTCATTTCTTTATCTAGAAAAAAATAATTTTATCATTGTTTTATAACTCTATAATCACCAATAGATTTCCATGGCTTTGTGTCTAAATCAAGCCATTTTTTGCCTAGAATTTTTGTGTTGTCTAAAGCGTAAGTTTCCTTCAAATAGTTTTTTTCAACCAAATTAATGTAACTCAATTTTTTTGCATCACCTGACTTATCAAAGATTAGATGGACTTTTACTAACATAATAGACCTTTTATTGATGTATCATGCATCACCAATGTGTGTTAGAAATTACATAACATGTTAGTTTTTTTCCCCATCAAAGTTGTTGACTATTCTAAAATTAGATTTCGTTTAATTTTAAATTTTTGGATGAAAAAATCAATGTGAATTTAAAATGGATGGTCGATATAATTTAAAAAGTGGATGGATAATGGGAATACTAACAAAAAAAATAAATAACATGTCTCCCTACAATATCTTCAACCTACAACCAAAAGGCACGGGTTCACAAAATATAAGACAGACTGAGAATTGTACTGTTACGAGCATTTTCTTAGCCCATGTCAAAATTCCTAAGTAGAAAAATCATTCTTTCTCATATTATGGATTGTGAAGTTCTTAAGTTTCTAATTCCTAATCAATATTTCAATGGCTCTTTTTGTATTAAAAATATATTCAAATATTTTAAATAGTAGCTGCGAATGGATTAGATCATTTTTTTATTAATCCGTAAACATGATCACACTAATATGATGATGGAAATTTACTTTTTTAATCTATGTTACAGGTGAATATAAATCATGACACAATTGTGTTAGGGTTTGCATTATAACTTTGAATTGAATTTTCGAAGAAAGTTTTTTAATAAAAAAATGTGGGAAAGATTAATTTTATATTTTGTATCATATTTTATGTTAGACTTCAAGTTTTTTCCACATCGATATAATCAAATCATCTTTTTCACTTTATAACATAAAATTTGTGTCAAAAAAATTAGATATAAATTTATGTCAGAAAAAAATGTAATTGCTCATTAAGACAATATACATCATTTAAAGAAACTTTTTTAAATTAAAACAATTTTATCTTAAAAATTTATTGTAATTGTGTCTCACATAATCTATGATAGAAAATTATGTTGACACAAATTTTGAGTCAATGATATTGAAAAAATGAAATTTCCAGACTACACTTTCATGTGTTCAAAATGTTAGATGAAGCCAAACTTTCATTAAAAACTTTCAAAACTACTCCGTTGAAAATCTTGGGGGAAGATCTTGGATATTTGTTACATGTATTAAAATTTCCAAAATTTCAACAAAGCGAGACTTTTATAATTAACTTTGTAAACTACATATTATAAATTTCCCTTTTCAAAACAAAATTATTTTGTTCGATCATGTTGTTAGACGGTTAGAGACTGCCAACGATTCTCAGGTCAACGAATTTGTAAATGTAAGTCCTCACCAAAATACATAATGATGAATGGGCCACTCATTTTCATTTCACCCACCACACACGAAATGGAAAAAGGAATATTATTTTGAATTGTAGGAAATTTCTGAGCATTTTGGATTGTTTTGTTGGATATCAATTCACAACAATTATTTGTAAACACAACCGATCCCCTCTTTTAATTAATTTGTGGGTCGCTAATTCACTTTCTCCATTTTCTTCCAAACTTTTATAACCACATGACCAATTTTGAAAAGTCATTAAGTGCCCTAAAATTACGTGATGTAGATGGTTTAGTTAAGATTCAAACATGCGACCCAACCAATGATATTCTACATTAAACTTACATTATTTCAATTTCAATTTAAGTTTTTTTCGCTATCATATTTTATAAAAAGAAAGTACAACAAAAAAATATAATTCTATTTTATTATTTAGAAGTCTAATTAATATAATTATATTTGATTATCTAGAAGATGAGGTAACATTTTTTCTTTTATTAAATTAGAATTCATTCATAAATACTAATATTATTGTTCATCAATTATGATCTAAATGTTGGTTTAGTTTATTATTTTGTTTTGTAATTACTTTATTTGTTCCGGTTAGTTACAACCTATTAACTGGTTGTCTATTACCGACTCATGTAAACTTTTAAAAGCTTACTTATGTACAAAAATATTTAATACTTTTAAATTAAATATATTTTGAAATTATTTCCTCCAATTCCTATCCCCAATAGTGGTTTCGTAGCGTAGTTGCTCAAGGAGGAATGAACCTTGAAAAAATTTGAATCACTGGTTGGGAGTCTGCATACAAAATTTTGTACGGTGCTTCCATAAACTTCACACAATCGTACGACCCCTTTTTTACGAGTAGTACGGTGTCATACAACACACCAATAGCATTTCGTGAAAGATAAAATGTGAATTGTCGACAAAGTTTGTAGAAATCATGATTTGCCTCCTATCCAATGAGTTATTTGCCTTCACCTCTGGCCAAACAAATCCATAGAGAGCAAAGGTTGTATGACATTGTCGTGCAAGTGTATAAAATTATCTTGAATGGAGCATGGTGTTATCAATCAGTGAGTTTCAGAGCTGCAATAAATCAAAGCGTATAACAAGATCGCCATTCTGCTTCAAAAGGCCTGAGTCACCATTAAAAGAATTAAAGTCGTAGGGTTTGACAATCTGTATGTCATGTTGAAAGCTGTTAGAATATCGTTGGAAGTTTTTGAATAATAGAAAGAACATAAAAGTGAAGGAGAGAGTTGTAAGGTCAGTGCATTGCCATATTCTTCTCCATCAGGATTGCGCTTTCGGAAAGCCTCAATAAGAAAGTAACATACTAGTATGGCTATGTAAGTGTATAATATATCCAAACTATTTTTTTTTATCATTGTGGGTTCCATTAAAAAAGAAAACCAAGCACAATCCTTTTTACATGCAAAGTGAATCAACAAGTAAAAGATTTTTACATGTTTAAAATCTTGTTTATTATTTTTTTAATATCAAAAAACTGAACTGCTTATATTGAAAAATCTCCCGTCAAGTTTATTCCTTGTAATAGAGTTGGCCATATAGATTTTACAAGTACTTGCCAAAACAGAGGTCAACGGTTCAAATCCTAAATTTTGAACAAATTTCGTTTTGCATTTAAATTTTTTGGAATATCCGTGTCATATAAGGGTGTAACACGATCATTTTATTTTTTAACATATGCTTAGACAGATCTCTAGAAAAATTTCTATTGTATTTTAAATATATTTATGAGGGACAAGGCAAAACCCCAAATATAATTCATCTCTTGTCACTATATTTCTTTGTAATCATGGCAAAATTATAAGTCTTTACTTTGAAAATGGATGATTTACTCCCAAAAACTATAAATAATGAAGCATACACATGGACACCACACTCATTTTGAATGATTTGTGGGAAATAACGAAAAAAAATTCATACCAGCCACTAAAGCCACAAAATTAGTTGAATACCAAAAACACATTAAATGCTCATTTGCATTGTTAAAATCATCCTGCACTACAGAGATGATTATTCCAATTGAAGCCATTAAAATTGGTAAATGGAAAGCTTGGAAATCATTAAAAGATTTGTATGACAAATACCTTGCCTATAAAAAGATTGATTGATCTTAATGCATTTAACTAATAAGAAGATTAGCATTAAAGATGTATATGAATATCTCTCCATAGGAAAACTCTGAAACAATATTATTATAATGCATGTGATAAGATTGATGATGACATGCTCATATCCATAACTTTGAATCATCTAAGTTATGCATATACCAACTTTGTCAAAATGTTGTAACTCACTGATAAGCTCAATTTCACAACATTTGATTCTATTTGTGAGTTGTTGACTCAACATGAGCTACAATTTACAAAGCAAAAGAGTACACCTATAAAATAAGCTCAATATAAAAATTCTAGGTCCCATCACAAATATCATCATCATGTACAAAATAAGTTTCAAAAGGATTCTATGAAACACTCTCTGAAACATTCTCCTTGACACTCTCCATGCCATTATAGATAATCCCCAAAACATTCTCATCAATAGTCTCCAGGATCTTCAAAATGAAGACATCACCATAGGTGCTCTTCTCATTCCAGTGGTTATTTCAGTGATTCATCTTCTTATGGATCTCGTCAGTATAAGAAAGAGCCCGGATGTTTCAAATGTGGTGGTATTGGACATCTTGCAGATGTATGCCCTTCTTGACAACCTTGTTCTCCACACAAATTGAAATATGAATCAAATTATATATAACATTTTAGTGGCATATCTTCTAGTTAATCCATCTATTCAAGTTACTCTGATGCTTCCATTGATTATGAGGCATCCTATATGGCTAAGGTACATGGTCTAAATGGACTTGACAGCCTGTTCTAAGTGATCAAGTATTAAACCATCTTGTGCAGACTACTAGGATCAAAACACGGATCTGTTGTAGTAGCATTTTTTACCTTGTGTTCTGATTTTCTTCTAGTTTTAGCTTTCTATACTCAATATTAATGACATGGAGCTGACACAATTATTTGATTTTATTTCTCTCAATACACGACTTCTCAACTCTCACCTGATAGGGGGATAATATATAACATTAGTTGGTCTTCAATTAGTCGTTAGTGATCGTATGAGTTAAAAGAGGTTGATATCACCTTTAGTGTTGAGCAAAGGTTGTCAACATTTATTGGACATCAAGGGGATGTGCCATACCCAATATAGGTTGGTCACTTAGACAGGCTTATGTTTGAAGCCTTATGTAGATCAATATAGTTGGATAGTCTTTGATCATGTTATACAATAATATAGTATAGATAATCATAGGAGATGAACATGATTTGATTATATTCATTGGCCTTTTGTACCATAAATCATAGGGTAGACTTATTTATGGAGCGACATCAATTTTGATCAATACCATGAGGTATAGTACACCAAATGTAGTTGCTTTAAAGTTTCTTTGATGGCTTAGAGTCTTTGCTGCAATGTTTTTATTATATACCCCCTTAGAACAAGCAGGATTTTGTTGGTTCATTTATGATCCAAAGGTTGTTATAGTTTAAATTATTTTTATTTGTATAAACCTTGTTTGTTTGGGTTAGTTAAAACATGTTAGTTGGTTTTCTATAAACAAATCCCATAATATTTTTAAAGCTTACATATGCAAAAAACTAATTAATGCTTTTACATTGAATATATTCTCAAATTATTTCCTCTTATTCTCATCCCTAATAACTACATAGAGCCATTATTCTAAGCATACATAATATGTAGCTGCAACTCCTCAAGATGTATTTCAGACCAACTAACGTGCAAAATATTTTATGCATAGATTTTTGAGGATTAAGTCAAGATCAAAGGAGAAGCAAATCATAAAAATATGCTTATATCATATCACTGAAGCAAACTTAAAACCCATATCAACATTAGTTCAACAATCTATAAAGTTATAATATACAAGAATGTTTATGCACACTATATATATCTATACACATTGTGTGAAATTACACACATATATGTTTTTTTTTCATTCTGGGAACTTCAATGCACATTTTGTGCATTTTAGGAACTTCTACACATTTTTTGCACTTTTAGGCAAAACTGATGACATTAGAAGCAATTGTCTTTTGTGTATTAACTCAAAACGAGATGTCATTTTTGTAGAAAATGATAACATTTATAGAGAATGAAAATATCAATTAGATTATGGTTTAAAGGTGTTATTGAATCCCTCTTTCTTCTGCTTCAAAACATGTCAATTTTAAGCCTTCAGTAAACACAACTACTTTTCATATTATACCGATTGTTGAGAACTCAATCAACTCATCTAGAACCATGTTGTTACCTGAGAATGCCATTATTTGATATGATTTATACACTCAAAGTGTTTTAGTTACGATGCTTCATAAAGATCATTTATATCTTGACAAAATGGCAAACACACAAACTAGTCTACATGAACACACCACACCATATATTGGTTGATGAGAGATTGCTTATGGACTCAAATGTTGTTGTATCATCCAATTTGGGTAAGATATTTTTATCATAGTTGTCACAACTTTGGGCTAGGTAGTAGAACCACCTTTTTGACTTTAAAGGTAATTTTACGATGGACCCTTCCACTAGGTGAGTTATTTAACCTTTTCTAGCAACCTATTCAATCTTCAACTGCACACCAAGACCTATATTTTCTCAAATTTCCCTCCTTCTTTCCCAAGTCTTGGGAATATCCAATCCACCTCCTCCTACATACAATCATTCTCATTTGACCTCTTCTTTTGGGTTTCTACTCACCACTATCCATCCACCTCCACATAGTTTTATCCACATACTCATTCCCTCTGAAGAGTATTCATGTTTCACTACCTCTTCATTTTGAGCTTCTTATTAAAGGATTCACCACTTTCTTAGGAATATAAATGATTACACATCACCTTCATTCACATATTCAAGGTGGATTTCATTTCAACCTCTTATGTTTCCATTATTGTAACATTAAATAATTCCACCACCTATATTGTAACAACATCCTCCTCTGTTGTATTACCTTTAGGATGTCATAAAAGAGTTCATCCACTTCGTCTATCTCATTCCTTACCTCCATGTAACATGTGTGGCATTCTTCATCTTCCCTCTTTTCCTTAGTTGATATGTTATCCACACTACCCAAGTAAGAAAATCAGCATTAAGATAATCAAACACCCCCTCAGCCACCCTCATATATTCTCCAAGTATGAAATAGTTGTTGGGTTTATGATCTAATTTATTAATAGTTTGTTTTTACATTTTGTTTGTGTCGGTTGGTTTTACCCTTTGGTTGGTTTTGTAACCAACATCTCTTCAAAATCCCATAAAGCTTTTCATTTCCTTTGTAAAACACTCTCAAATAAATACATCATTAATTTTTTGTGTGAAAATTTGTATTCACAATGTAATTTCTTCTTGTTATTTGTTGATATCTGGGCCAATAGTGGTATCAGAGCCACATAGAAGGATAAAAGAGGGTTGAAATCCCTGGTTGAAGACTCTGGTGTAATCTTCCTCAATTTGTATGGCACTTCAAGACAATGCTTTACTAAATTGTTTGGGCTTTTATATCATATAAGTCAAAAGTATTCACTATAATTTACTAGTGGCAATCACTACCAAGAGACAAATTTGTATGGTGATTCAAAATAAGGGAATGCATTAGATTTTTCATGCAAGTTTTGAAGTAGCGTAAAAGATTCAAGTCATGGTGTTGTGTGGAATTAAATGGGATGGAACCACCGATCACATTGGAATGGGATAAAAATTGATGAATAGATGAACAACCTGAAATAATTGATTATCTAGCGATTAGAAGCCATAGACCTAGTATGGAAATGGAATTCCATTTAAATATTTGATCATAATTTTTTTTTCTATTTGATAATTGGAAACCTCTATTTTAAGTTATACGGTCTACCACAAAAGAAAACATCTATAATTTTTTATGAGAGACGTAGTTGTACAAAATTTTGAAGTAGAGGCATGGCATTTGATGTTGTAATAGTGATCCATTTATTTAGAATTTGTTCTATGTTCTTTTCATTTGATATTAAAAATCCTTTATCTCATCTTTGTGATAAGTGTACATAATTTTGAGCATGGATATCATCCCAAGCAACAGTGAAGTGCAACAGTAGAAGATAGGTGTGACATTGGTTTTTGAAAAAGATTTAAGACTTGTATTTTATTTAATAAAATACAAACATTAGGTTGATGTAAGCCCCACCACAGAGAAACAAAGCAAAGAGTAGATTTTACATGCAAGAAAAAGGCAAGTAAAAATATTTCACATGCATGTATTTCCTCTTTTTTAATTTTTCAACCCAACAAATAAGGGATAAACATAATATTTTTCCTTCATAAATTCAAATTGGTTGAAGACAAGTTGGATAATAAGATTTTGTAAAGGAAATCTCCAAACATAAGTCAAGAGTTCAAATCTCCAAAGCATAAATTTTGTGCAAATTATTTTCACTTTTGACATTGAAGATCTTTGTATTATGCTATTTTTTTGACCAATCATTATTTTATGTAAAGGTGGTCAAGTGACCAGTCAAACTATAGGTTTTCTAACATTTCAGACACAACGAAATAGTTTATTTTGTGTTTTGAATCTTTCATATATTATTTTTGTGACAAAAATATTCCATAATATATAATGGTGCATTATCAATGGAAACTAACACCTTTAAAATTACAAATTTTATGACACCTCATGCTTGTTCTTTTAGAGACAATAATTTTCTTTATATGTCCCTTAAGATCCTTGTGATTGAATAAGTGTAAATTTCACATTGGAGGTTGAAGGATATGTTGGAGACTAGAGGACAATTACCCTCTCCAGTTAGCTATTTGCTTAGAGTTTGGGTTCAATGCTTGAATGGAAAATGTTGGCTTGTGTTTTTACTTTCAGTTCTATTTTTTAGGTTTTTATACCTAATATTCATGACATGGAGCAAATAAATTTAGTTATTTTTATTTCTCTTGATGCACGAAATCTCACCTCTCACCTAATAGGGGGAAAAGGTTTAGCATTAGTTAGCCTTTGATCAGCCACCAATGACAGTATGAGTTGATATGGGTTGTTAGCACATTCAGTGTTGAACAAAGGTCATCAGTGTTTGTTGGTCATCAAGAGATGTGCCATACAGAGTATGGGTTTGTCACTTAGATGGGTTCTTGTGTGGGACCTTATACGGGTTGATGTAGTTGGACAAGCTTTGATTGGGTTCTACTATAGTACAATACAATGATCATAGGGGATGAACAAGCTTTGATCATGTTCATCAAGATTTTATTCCACAACTTGTAGGGAGAGATTCTGTATAGAAAGACATCAATTTTGATCAGTACTAAGAGGTACAGTACACTAGTTTCTCTAGATCATTTATATACCCTTTGGATCAAGGGGGAGTTTGTTGGGTTTGTGATCCAATTTATTAATTAGTTTGTTTTTACATTTTATTCATGCGAGTTAGTTTCACCCATTGGTTGGTTTTGTAACCAACTTCACGTGAAAATCCTATAAATCTTTTCATGTCCTTTGTAAAACTCTCTCAAATAAATAAATTATTATATTTTGTGTGGAAATTTGTATTCAAAATGTAATTTCTTCTTATTATCTACTGATATCTAGGCCAAAAATAGTCTTCCTCTCCTCCTTGCTCAAGCGTGGGACCTCCATGAACAACCATCTCAGTCTTTGAATATTCTCTTAATGCAATATCTATGTCTTCCTATAGTGGAATATATTTTTCCTCTACACTCAATGATGCCTCTAAATCAACATCACATGCACTCACTTGCATGTATTTTACCTCTGCATGCATGCCTTTATAAAGGCATGCATTTATTACTCGTTTTGTTGTATCTTCTTTAATATACTCAAAAAAATCTTCTTATTTTAAGGAACCTTTATCCTCTTCATCTCTACAAAACATGGTGTGATCCATGTTCTCCTCTTCCATTATTTTTTCCTAGCTTCCACTTTGGATTTATTTCCCTCAACAAAATATTTAACTTAGCCAACAAGAGTACATACTTCTCATCCTTCTCTCTCCTACTTTCCTCACTCACACATTTAACCCACTGTTACAACACCTATATTAAAAAAATGTACAATTTATACACCTTTTAATTCAAATCTTACTCCAATTATACCCTCATATATAATATGGATAATACCTTTAAGAACCCTCTACCCATTGCTCACTCATTGCAAGATGTACCCTAAATTATTTACCCACCTATGTAAGATGGAGAACTCTCAAATCTTTCTCTATCTCTCTCTCACTACACTCATGACCTATACACATTCTTTCTTAATATATGATAAACACTCTTTCACTCATCCCAAAAAATTTAAAACCTCTGATATCTTTTGATGAAATTAACATTAGGGGGCCCAATAAATAACAGGATTAAACCATGTAACTTACACAACAATGGGAATTTAAAATACTTACATAATGTAAAAAGAACTAATATTTATTTCTAGTAAATAAATACTACAATTCATACACACGCATCTACACATATAACCTTATTAGGATATAAACATTAGTAGTGTTACAATACCCCTAGTCTATTCAAGGGTGTGATTTAATGCCATAGTTCCCTTCCCTCAGATTTATGCATAGATCTCTACTCACAACTCTCTCTAGTGTCTGCTTATTTTGTCTATTTATTTATTTTAGATTGAATCCCTTGCAAGGATGAATTGGTTCCCTTATATATATGCATATTATAAGAACCATTAATAAACTATCAAACTTGAACCATTTTGGTTCCTATTGTGATGTTTCATCTTCATCTATGACTCTTCAACTTTCAATTGTTACCTATAATGGTATAATTTTTTTAATTTCATGCACGTTTTTCACATTTTATGATTTTTTATGCATACTTGGAACTTTCATGCACATTCTATGCATTTTTGCATGTTTTGTGAACTTGCGAGCACATTCAGTGTATTTAGGGAATTTATGGATAATTTTTATGAATTCTAAGAACTTTCACAGACATTTATGCTCATTCTAGGAAGTTAAAATCATTTATACAAATTAAGGGAAGTTTCACACCCATTTTGTTAATTTATATGCATTTTTACACATTTTGGGAATGGTTTTGTGTTCTATGAACTTTTATGCAAAACTAGTAATTTTTGGAGGCCAAAACTTTTGCATGCGAACTCAAAATGAGTTGTGTTTATGAAATTTCATAATTTTTTAAGGATAATCTTAAATTTTATTCATATTATGGTTTTTAGTTTTTTTTTTGGAAAATACATCTACATAATAAACAAACATAGAGAAGAAATATGTTATAAGAATGTCAAAACAACACATGAATAAAAACATACATAAAATACAAATATTTTACCTAGGAAGAACTTTTTAGGTAATAAACCCAGCACAATAATATATTTTTTAATAAAATAAACTATCCCACCAAGAGCATACACAATATGACTAATAATGATCCAACCATTTAGTTGTCAAAATTTCAAAGATCATTTATTCCTGAATTTTGTAGGTTATATTTACATTGGTACTTGGACCTCTATGCATATAATTTAAGCCTATGATAGTACAAAAGTTTGATGCAATATATTATTTATCATTAGTGCCTCTCCTTATCAATTTTCATCATTTACATAGTTTTATTTGTAATAACTACCTATTTATTTTTATTATTTATTTGGGTAAAACTGTTCCAATCTAAATTACACACATGAGAATGGTTTAGTTTAATGAATTGTTCAAGTAAACCACTTTACCACATTTACATTTTGGTGAACCCATTCCATCTTGTTTAATCTGAGGTTAGATTGTGCTTATATTTCATATTGTATCTAATTTTTTAAGCATTGATTTTATATGTTTCAAAATCATTATCCCTATTGTTATGTGTTGTGTGTAAACAATATTTTTTTGTGATTTATTTATCATCTAGATTTTAACATATATTCCCATGTTGTTTATGGTCCCATATTATTCTACCTAAGGAGATTATATCTAAGGCTCATAATAGGTGAAATGATATATTGAGATAAAAACCTGTTGATTTTGTTGAAATTGTTTGGTTAATACTCATGCATATTTGAAAAAGTAAAATTGTGTATGCCATTGGTGTTAATGTTCCTTCTAGCATTACATATTTTGATGAAAATGTGAGTGAAAATATTATAATTTGATCTCAAATATCATATATATCTAATGATGAGAGAGATATACTTGAAAAAATTTATGGATTTACAAAACACATCCTAGATCATCTTAAAGAAAGTGAGGAAATGTTATAGGTATTGAAATATATTCAAATCAAAACCCTTATTCAATTGCCTCACATTGCATATATACCTTATACCCTGAATAATAAATTTTTTAGTACTACTAACGATGACCACAATTTTATAGGTTTCCCATTCCATGCCTGATAGTGTTGTTGTTTCTAAATTTTTTTTAATGTTTTTCCTCTTCCCATTTCTTTGAATTTTTTTTCCTTTGCCTTCTCAAACTAGATTTAATTTTTCTTCTTTTACTTCACAACTTCCTTAAACATCTCAACATGTTTCACATGTTGGAATCACAACCACTAAAATGGTAGTGGTTGAACAAGTGTACAAAATTTTATTTAAATTCCACTTGTCATTCATTACTTAGTCAAACTAACATAAAGATATATCAATGCATAATCAATCATTCATATGAGCATGAAGCATGAACATAACACAAGAATGCAAGAGATATGTGGGAAAAAATCATTAAGGATAAAACAAATTGGAACACATCTTGGAATATAATCTTATAATCAATGGATCAATATTTAGTGAGGCAGAAACCCACAAGGAACACCAACCCCTCACTAGTCAAGCACCAACTCAACTAGTCCTTTAGCAAGCACTAACTTGCAACGAGGCACAAACCCCCTAGGTAACTCAAAACCAACTCAATAACTTGGAAAATATTATCACATTTGGACACATATTTTTCACTCAATTTAAGATTATCACTTTATTTTTCTCTTCACACTCCAAATCCTCTCAAACAACCTATTAGGCTTATTCGCTCAACTAGCCCTCTTCTTGGTAGAATTAGGTCAAATGACCTTGCTCATCATATATATAATTATTTTTAGATATTAATAAAAAATTAAACACACCTATATTATGGTATTAAATCCCTATATTATCACTCAAAGCTTCACCAGGATGCAAACAGGAGAAGTTATGGAGGTTGCAGGAAGTGTTGCGAAGTGTCACAGACACCGGCGTCAGTCAGGACAACCGACGACGACAGGAGGGAGACAGGAAGGCAACCGACGTCGGTCATGGATCAGCCGACGTCGGCACCCCCAGACAGCCAGGGACTGACGTCGGTCACCTGTGGTTCGTGCTGCGAGTATGTTACGGGCAGTTGGTTGACGAACCAAGTGTTTGCATGTTTAGAGCTATTCTTAGACTAAGAGCTGCAGATTTAATTATTGTATTATTGTCTAATTATTGTTTGGATGAGATCTATATATGGACTCATGATTGTATTGTAAATGTGTGCTAGAAAGCCATAGAGCTTTTAGAGAGAGCTAGTGTAGCTCCTCCTAGTTCCAAGAGGTGCTGAGTGTGTATGATCAGGGAGAATTGCAAGGTCTGCAAGGTCAAGGAGCTGATCCACCAGAGTACTGGTTGAAGAATCATAAGGACTTGGTGAGGCAAGGACAAGGGTTCTTCAGGGGTGTAGAGATGTCTACATGGTGAGTAAGGTCTAGTGATTTGCAGGTAGCAGCAGAGAGCAGGAGATCTACTTGGAGTACGGTTGTGTACTTGGTGAACTGGCAGCGTGTTACTGACTGGTTGGAGAGGTGAACATCAATTCTATATTGGAGTTGATTGTTGGGACCGAGAGAGAGAGGGAAGAAGATCTTGAGGTGTGGCGAACCTTTGAGGTGGAGGAAGAAGTGGCATCTTCCTTATTGTATATTCTTCTATGTATATAATACAATTGTGTATTGTCTCTCAATTCCTGTGTTGTTTCATATTTCTAGTTACTTATTGATTCTGGTATAATTTCATGTTTAGTTGCTAATACAAGAATTAATCACATGTGTTCTAATTGGTAGAGCAAGATCCTGACTAAGGGGGGATAGGAGCATGTTTGTTGTTCTGGGGTTTCCCTGACAGGACACATATTTTTCACTCAATTTAAGATTATCACTTTATTTTTCTCTTCACACTCCAAATCCTCTCAAACAACCTATTAGGCTTATTCGCTCAACTAGCCCTCTTCTTGGTAGAATTAGGTCAAATGACCTTGCTCATCATATATATAATTATTTTTAGATATTAATAAAAAATTAAACACACCTATATTATGGTATTAAATCCCTATAACTAGTTTCTAAACTTTTATTTCATTCGTTTATTACCTTTATTTTCTAACTAGTCAAATTATGCCTATTAGACCTTCTTATACATGACTCTTGATTTTATCCACCTTGATTTGAAACAAACATCACCATAATTGGTTCACATTTTTAATAGATAAAAAAATATGTTTTATAATTGAAACAACCACTAAATATGTTTTTCACAACTCATAAGGACCAAAACCACCATTAGGCCTAATAGAGACCTAATGCAATTAGGACTTCTCAAAGCACACATTTCACCTTGACCACTTTGAAAAATATTGAGACTAAAAAAATTGATTAAAAAATTAAAAAACTTAAATTATACCTTTAATAATCTCACATTATATCCCCAACACCATATATCACATTTCACTCCTTGAACCACACCATTAGGTCTACTCCCAATTAGGCCTTCTCACTGCTAGAAAGTCTACCTTGAATATCTGAAGCATGTACTCAAATTTCACACATAATCACATTAAATAATAAAATGGGTATAAAATAAATTAACTCAAGTTAATCTCCATGCCCATTATACTTCACCAAATAGGGAAAAATACCTTAGACTGATCATTTCAATATGCTCACTTAGAACTGCAAACATGCCTCAAACACCTAGTCAAGAACCTTTCACTTTTCACACCTTCATAAGAATTTAACATTAATAAAAATTTATTAAAATAAACCTAAGATACCTATATAAAAAATTCATATGCATTATAATCTTCAAATTTATGCATAATGACTTAGGAACATCATTCTCACTAACACATAGAAACCTATCTGAATGCTCCAAAATACAGGCATGGAAACCAAGACTTAGAACACCTGTGTAAACACTTTTATTAAATTAAAATAATTTTATATTATAATTAAACATAATTATAAAAATTAAAACAAATATATTATAAATTTCAATATCAATATTTATCTTACAGACCAATCTTATGTCTTCACCTTACACAGACCTCACTGTGTTAGACAAGTCACTTTGAGAACAATTTTTTACTTGTATATGAGAATCTCAAAATATTATATTTAAAGGTGATATGTGATATAAGTTTTTAAAAACAAACCCATGCATTTTTATCCGTCCCTAATCTCATTCTCACATCTGCCTAGTTTTCTCACTATCTTCTTCATTAGGCCTTTTTAGTGATAGGCCAACTTCCATGACTAGTTTAACATATTTGAAGTTTGTAAAATTATCATAAAATTACATGATCATAAAATAAAAGTCTCACACATCATCCTAGAATAATTTTCATGCTTTAACCTGATCAATCCTATCTACTACATTAAAATCTAAAAAACAAGGGGTTTCTTATAGCTTCCACTCACTCTTCTTACAAACCAATACCACCTGGAGGTACTTTCAAGAGTTTAATACAACCTCCAATCATCATAATAGGTCAACCAAACCATTATGAGTATTTTTGAATCATATATTCCATATCAGTTTACTATTAGGGTTTTAGAGAGGGTTAAAACTATCTTCCATTCTTAACAATAATTCATAAAGATCAAGCCCTCAACCTAAAAAAAATGGTAGGAAATTTAAGCTAGGTCCCTTACCCACATACCATGAACTTCTTGGATCCTCATGCAAAGGTTTCACATGCCAAATAGCATACAAATATACTTCTCAAGTCTATAATACCCCATTTTGTGCACACAAAAAAACTCAAAACCATATTTCATTCTTTCACCTTCAGTCTATAACCTCAAACTTGGTCAACACACTTAAAAAAAATTATCACACCTATAAAAATGATCTCATGAGCTCTGTCACCTTGGAAAATGCACTTGCTCCTCATTAGACCACACTAGGTCTCTTTGCACATTAGGCCTTGAACTTCCAGTCATACTTAGACCTTGAACACACCTTGAAACCTCTTGTATTTTTCTCAACACCTCATACTCATGCTCAAACACTACCAATATTATTCTCATAATACTTAGACTACTGACCTCAACATGCTACCAAGTTGATGCCTTCTTATTAGGTCTCTCACGTATATGGATCATGAACTCAAATTCAAGAATAATAAAGATAAATTAGAATGACATTGATGGCATTTTCATGACATCAATGACAAACTCATGCATACCTTAGAACACATTCTCAATAATCTCCCCCTTTGTCATTGATGGCAACCACTCATTGATGAAAATATTTTAAAGAAGCTTCTCTTATCGGGATACATCTCCCCTATATAGATCAATTTCACCCTTTGACATTAATGAGAAAGTGCTACCTACAACAAAAATAAATAAGTAGGAATGAAAGATAATATCAACAAACTCCCCTATCTCATTGCATACCTCAAACATCTTTTTCTTGGCAAAATAATGTGACTTCCCCTTTGATCTCATAGCTTGTGGAATACTTTCTTATTCTTGGAGTTAAGAGACCTCCTTGTTAGCCCCCCCTAAACACTTGACTTTATTAGTGATAGATAGGAGTAGGAATCACACCCAATTCCTATCTTAGATGTTCAAAAGTAGCCTTTGGAAGAGGCTTAGTCAAGATATCTACAATTTGATCCTTGGTAGACACAAATTCAAGCTTAATACTTTGTTCACTTACCTATTCTCTTAAGAAATTATACTTTATAGGAATGCACTTGGTCTTTGAATGCATGACATGATTCTTTAAAACAATTATGGCACTAGTATTATCATAAAAAATAGGAGTAGGACCATCAAACTCCACTTTGTAGTCTTTTAGGGTTTGTCTCATCCATAACACATGAGTGCAACATGAAGTTGATATAATGTACTCAGCCTCACAAGTAGATAAAGCCACTGATAATTTATTCTTGGTTATTCATGAGACTAGACACTCATCTAAGAAGAAGGCTCCTCCACTAGTGCTCTTTCTATCATCTAGACTCCCAACCCAATATGCATCTGTATAGGCTACTAGATCAAACTTCATATTCCTTGGGTACCACAATCCATACTCCATAGTTCCCTTGAGATACCTAAGTATCCTATTCAGTTCTTGTAGATTAATTTCCTTAGGATCTACTTGAATTCTTCCCACAAGACCTGCTGCTTGCATGATGTTAGGTTTTAGAGGTAGTAATATACATCAAACTCCTAATCATTGATCTATATTTTATCTGATTAACTCTTAAATATTTATCCTCCTTTCTTAAATTACATCCTGTAACTATAGGTATATTCATAGACTTGAAATGTTCCATTTCAAACTTCTTTAGCATCTCTTTTATATACTTAGATTGTGAAATAATCATACCTTTTTCCGATTGACTGATTTGAAGTCTAAAAATAAAGGATAGTTCTCCAAGCATAGACATTTATAATTCTAACTTCACCACCTTTGTAAATCCCTTGGTCATGTTCTCACTATTTCCACCAAATATGATATCATCCATATAAACTACTAAAATCAACTGATGTTCATTTTTAGTTTTGATTTACAAGTTACTATTTATAACTCTTTTCTTGAAACCTTGGTCTAAAAGATACTTGTCTAGTCTAGAATACCAAGCTCTAGGGGCTTGTTTTAGACCATAGAGATCCTTCTTCAACCTACAGACATAGTCCTTGTTATCAGTCAATAGTAAACCCTCAAGTTTCTCAATGTACACTTCTTCTTCCAAGTTCCCATTTAAGAAAGTTGACTTGACATCCATCTAGTATATCTTGAAGCCTTTGAAACTTGCATAAGAAATAAATAGCCTAATAACCTCTAACCTTGCTACAGGAGAAAATCTTTCCTCAAATTCCACTCCTACTTGAGCACATCCTTTGCATACTAGTATATCCTTGTTTTTGTGACTTTTCCATTCTCATCCTACTTATTTATGAACACCCAGTTTGTACCAATGACATTTTTGTCTTTAGGTCTAGGTGTTAATACCCAAATCACATTCTTCTCAATTTGATTTAATTCTTCATTCATGGAATCTATCCAAAACCCATCTTCACTTGCTTCTATATAGATTTTATGTTCAAATTAGACAATAAGGCAATATCTTCTTGATTAACATTACTCGCCATTCTTCTTATTTGTATGCTTGCACTTTTATTCCAAATAATCTAAGATTTAAGATGATCCTTTTGAATCTACCTAGAGGCACCTTTTGATTCTTCTCTCTCTCTTCAATTTCTTCTTCTTCATCCTCATCTATCTCTATTACTCCTTCATCATTCTTTGATCGAGAGTATGATTTGTTTATCTCATCAATCTTCACATTTGTTCTCTCTAGTACATTTTATAACCTCTTGTTGTAGTATCTATAAATAACACTAACTGATGAATATCCCAAGAAAATACCTTCATCAGACCTTGAGTCAAAATTGCCTAAGCTCTCATCATCTCTCTTGATATAACACTTACTTCCAAACACTTTGAAATGTTCAAAACTAGCAGGTATGCCATTCCATAATTCATATAGAGTCTTATCACCACTGATCCTAATCTATCCTTTATTCAAAGTGTAGAATATAGTACCCATAGCTTCTCTCTAGTATCCATCAGACAACTTTGACATATTCAAGATGGTCTTTCCATTTCGTGAAAAATTATGTACTTTATTTCAACCATCCCATTCTTTTGAGGTGTTATAACAATTGAGAACTATCTTATTATTCTATTTACCTCACAAAACTCATCAAACTCATTTGACCAAAACTCTCTTCCTTTCTTAGACCTAAGATACTTGATCTTCACATTCATTTCATTTTCAACCAAAGCCTTGAAAGTTTTGAACTTACCTAGAGCTTCTGACTTCTCTTTCAATAATGTTACCCAAGTCATTATTGTGAAGTCATCTATAAGCAACATGAAGTAGTTGTCACCTTCAATTCTTTAGATCCATGTAAGATCACATAGATCAGTATGAATTAGTTCTAAAGGTATAGTAGTAGAGTATTATATAGACTTGAATCTCCTCCTAGTTTGCTTACTATGTTGACATGTCTTGCAAAGAGCATTGTAGGTTTGGAAATTTTAGGTATGTTCTTCATGAATCAATTAAAGCTAATCTTGACCAAATTATCAAAGTTCAAATGACCTAACCTCCTATTCCATTGCCAAATTTCATCTACCTTTCTCATAAATCAATTCTCTTTTGTGATCTCGTTCAATACATATAGATTGTTCCCAGTTCTCTTTTCTTTAGCAATCAACCTACTTGATTTTACTCTCCTTATCTCAAATCCTTTATCATGAAAGTTTTGAGTATGTCCTTGGGTGGACATTTGACTTAAACTCAACAAGTTATGTTTCAAGTCATCTACATACAATATTTTTTTTCTCTTGGTCTTCCCATTGTCCATGCTCAAAGCACCTTTGCCAACTATATTAGCAGATGTGTTATCTCTAAATCTCACTAATCTTATGAAATTCTTATTCAAAGTGATGAATTTGATTTTATCTCCTATCATGTAACTTGAATAACCATTGTCTATATACCACTTCAAATCTTTATTTTGAGTATGAAAGGTAGTTTGGGCTATCATAGATTCTTCTCCTCTATATTCTTGCTTTTCCTTCATCTTACCCATAGGGTCTACTTTCTTGATCCATTATTTAGTATCATGACTACTTATCTTCTAAATCTAATTGCTCTTCCTCATAGATCTTATCTTACACTCTCTTGCAATATGTCCTCTTTGGTTACATTTATAATACAATATTTTACTTATTCATCTACAGTTAACAGATCTATGTCTAAATTGACCATAAGAGAAACAATAACCATTGAAATAATCCACATAATTTGATTATTTAATCTCATTTAAATTTTGATGATCATTAGATGATACACCACTGCCTTTGATATCCTTTGATAGAACAAAACCCTTATTGGTTTGTTGATGATTGACATCAAACTTGACCACTTCTACATAGGTCTTTATTCTACCAGTTTTATCATTCCTTGATAGATCATTGAGTTTTGAAGCCTCTTGAAGCAAAGTATAGATAATAAAAATGAAGTATGGGTCAAAGCCAAGAGCTTTGAGCATGACCAAAATGAGATGCCACTCAATTCTATCAAAATCTTTTTCAAGATATAATTTAAATAAAATGGTTCTCTGGAGTGAGGAACAAGACCAAGCCATGCCCTCCTAGGCTATAATAAGATTATCCAAAATATAACACCCTTTAATAAAACATGTTTGCTCTGGTCTAACAATGGTTGGTAAGATGAGGCAGATTCTACTGGTGAGGACCTTGGCAAGAATATTGTAATAAACATTGACCAAGGTTATAGACCTTCAAATGGTAAGGAACTTATGATCGCCAACTTTAGGAAAAAAAATTCTATTACCTTGGTTGATCATGGATCTAAGAGACTGATTCTCTAGGGATTCCTTGTACACTCACAACAAATTTGGCTTGATAAATTCCCACATGGCTTTGATTCTATAGGGCTTCCTTGTATACTTTTAGCAAATCTGGCCCAATAAATTCCTAGGTGGCTTTGTATCACTCACAAGGGAATCCATTGAGGTTGGGGGCTTTATCACCTGTCATGCAATGTAAATTCTCTGTGACCTCATGCAAGGTAAGTGGGGCATCATAGATTCGTTGATCGGTAAAATTTATTTTACAAGACACCACATCTAGGGACTTATGAAGTGTCTGGGTTTGCTGAATAATTTATGGTTGAGCTCGAAAAAACATCACCAAAAAGGATGAAGAGTTGTTGGATTGAGAAGTGAGCCAAGAATGAGCCACTTGAATGGATTTGATCTACCCATAATATTGCTTGGCTCTCAGTGGTTAAAATTTTTCCTTAGAGGCCTTGTTACCAATTTTAAGTCAATGAAGTCAAGCACATAACTAGGCACCTTTGTCCACATGGCTATCCACAACTTTGTGATGGTGTTTGAGAGATGTTGTAAGTCATTACAATTAAACATTGAAGGGATCTAACTCATCTAGAAACATGTTACTCCATGAGAATACCCTTCTCTAATATAATTTATACCCTCAAAGTGTTGTAGTTCTTATGCTTCATAAGGATCATTTATTCCGTGCCAAAATGAAAAACATATAAAATAGTCTACATGAACACACCCCTACATATATTCGTTGATGTGAGATTGATGATGGATATAGATGCTCTTGTCTTATCCAATTTGGGTAAGATATTTTTCAGCATAGCTGTCAAAACTCTAGGCTAGGTAGTAGAGCCATATTTTTTAAATTTGAAGGTAAGTCCACAGTGGACCCTTCCCCCAAGTGAGGTATTTCGCCTTTTCCAACCACCTGTTCAATCTCAAACCATCCTCATAGACCTATCTTTTCTCAAAGTTCCTTCCCCCTTGCCCACTATTTGGTCATAGCCCATCCACCTCCTCCAGCTTATTATCTTTCTCATTTCCCCTCTCCTTGTGTGTTTCTGCCCACCACTATACATCCACCTCCACATAGTTTTCTTCACATACTCACCCTGAAGAGTATTCATGTTTCACTACCTCTTCCTTATCATCTTCTTATTAAATCATTTACCACTTTCTTGAGCATACAAATGATTACCCATCATATTCATTCATATCTTCAAGATGGATTTCATGTCAAACTCTTATATTTCCATTATTCTAACATTAAATAATTCCACCACTTCTATTGTAACAAAATCCTTCTCTATTATTTATACCTTTAGGATGTTTGTAAAGAGTTCATCCACCTCTTCTTTCTCACTCATCCCCTCCATGCCACATTCTTAATCTTCCCTCTTTTCCTTAGTTCTTGTGTTATCCCCACTACTTGTAACAAAATAAACATTAAGAGAATCAAACACCACCTCAATTACCCTCATCTTGTCTCAAGTAAGAGATAGTCTTCTTCTCCTCCTTATTAAAACATAAGACCCCCACAAACAACCATCTCAATTTGTACATCTTCTCTTAATGGAATACATTTTTCTTCATATAGTGAAATATATTCTTCCTCTACACTCAATTATCCCTCTAAATCAACATTACATCCACTCACTTTCACATCCTTTACCTCTAGATCCTTGCCTTTCAAAATACTTGCATTTATTACTCTATCCACTATATATTTTAAGTCCCTGCCTTGCAGGGAACTATAAGAATCGATTAAAATAATAATTCTTACCCAATAAAACTCTTAGAATTATTTATTTATCATCTTATTTGTTGATATGAGAATTTTTCATATTCTAGTTACATAGAATTATTTTAATATTTAAAACAAAAAATTCAATGAGGACATGTGTACCATAAAAATAATTACTAGCATTAAACGATCCCTTATTTTCTCCACACATAAATTATGAAATATTTTTTTTAAACAAAATTTTTAATGATAACATGTGTGAAACAACATTATCTATTAGCATCAAATTAGAGAGAGAGAGAGAGAGAGAGAGAGAGAGAGAGAGAGAGAGAGAGAGAGAGAGAGAGAGTGTGTGTGTGTGTGTGTGTGTGTGTGTGTGTATTTGTGTATTTGTGTATGTATATAATAAGGACCACCTAAGACATAATAAGTTTAATGAAATAATTATATTTTACTATGAAAATGTTTTGAATATTCTTTGACGCCACATGCTTTTTATTCTATTATTAAAGTGTTAATTAAAGACAATAATTTTTACTAAATTATTGGAACTAACATGCTCTCTAAAAATTAGAGGCTTGACACTTAGTAAAACATAATACAACACTTACTTTTCTATTCATTATTTAAAAATATTATTCTTTAACTCGTATAAGGCACATACTTATCTTTAACTTGTACTAAGCACATATTTAATTAATTACATAAAGATATTATTTTTATTATTATTTTAACTCATGTTAAATTTTATTGTAAATGATATATATCTACTTCATTAATTAAATAAAGATATTATTTTTATTTTTATTGTTATTTCAATTTATATTAAATTTAATTGTAACTAAGATATATATGTACTTTCCTAATCATTTTATCCCTTAAAATTAAAGAATTGATAGTTAGTAAAATATAATCTAAAATCAAATTTCTATTTATTATTTTAAAACACTGTTCTTTTAATTTGTTTTAAATATATTATGTTTATTCATTCATTTTATTCACCTTAAAATATATCTCCTTATTTTTTACTAAATATAAAAAAATATTTTAAATGAAATATTTTAAATATGGGTCTAAATATCTTCCCATTCCCCCCTCTAATTTTTAATTAAAATATTGGTGATAAATATTTTATATTTGCATTTACATCAACACTGATACTAACAATAAAAAAAGTTTTAAAATAATTTTTTTAACGTAAACATGTGTACATGTAATTATAAATTTCTTTAACTAAAATATAAGTGTACATACTCTTCCCCGTAAATTATGTAAATTAATTAGGCAGTTTTGTTATTTCAGATAAATAACATATATTATTAAAATTGTAGAACACTATTAATTACTAGATTTATTGAGCTAAAAATATCAAATAACAACTGGAAATATATTAAATAAATTGGTGGAGACATAATAATAATATTTTAATAACACATTCTATCGAGAAAGTTACTCTGAAACCCCCGCCCCTATCGCTGCCCCCATTCCATCTCGAGCATATATTTTATATACTCAGAGATATAAGGGACTCAAGAGCATTAAATGTTGTGTTAAATTTATCACTAAAAAACATCCTCAAATAAGTAGCAAGAATCTTAGGCCTTCAAAATAAATCATCTTGAATTTTGGGATTGAAACTCAATCTTAAAAATAAAAATAAAAAAGAATTAAGATTTCTTAAATTAATAATATCAAAGTATAATATTATATTGTTTATAACTATTATGTTATTTTTCAAATGTGAGTTTATAATATTATATTGTTTATAAATATTATGTTATTATGTTATTTTTCAAATGTGAGTTAAATATTTTACTATTAATCTATAAATATTGTCTGTAAATATTACAAATACTAAGAAATTTAATTATTAGTTTTAATTAAGATATATATTATGATTCATTTATAGATTACAATTAAATATTATTAATATTGAACAATTTAATTATATGATCTGTGAAAGACAACTATCATAAAATCATAATTTTAACAAATATATTGTTAAGTATTTATCTAAAAACTAGGTCTAATTAATCCATTTCTCTACTATTTAATAGAAATTATTAAAAAAATACAATCTTAATTTGTATTCTTTTGTTTTGCCCACACAATATACTTTTAGAGACAATTTCCATCTAAAATTATCTTTATAACTTTATTTATTTCAATTTCCTTTTTTACAATACAAAAATAAAGACTAATTACTATACGAACCTTGTTTAATATGCTTCAAAATAATCTTATTTTAAAGAACCTTCCTCATCTTCATCACATAGTGTGATCCGTATTATTGTCTTCCAATTATATAAATACACAATGAACAATATTTTACAATTATAATCATACCCACCTTAAACTACACCCCCATGACGTTACTTTACATTAATAATAATAATCCCATTTGAAACGACACGTCACGCCTTGTAACTGACGTATTTGTGAAAAGTTTGTGGTATGGTAGAATGGCAATAATTTACTTCCCGATACTGTAAAACTGAAATAATTTAGGTCAGCGACGTTAAATAACAATCTTCCGTTAGGTTACATCGCTTGTGATGGCACATGGGAACGTACGTTACCGGCCTGTCAACCTATGTGTGACCAGAGATTTCAATAATAGTGAATGGGCCTATCATTTACATCTCACCCTCCACCCACGAAATGGGAAAAAGGAGCCTCCCTGATAAGAGGGGATGGATATTCATTGTATATATGAAAGCTGCCAGCTCGACTCACAAAATTTGAGGCCCTTATGCAACTTCAGCGGAGGACCACCCTTTTGGATTGTTTTGCTGAATATCAATTTTCAGCAATAATTTTAATACCTTCCTTTGATTAATTTGTGGGTCCAAATTGACTTTTCTAAGATAGTTTCGTGTGAGCTTTTATAACCACATGACCTATTTCAAAAAGTTATTAGCCACTTTAGATTTAGGTGGTGTAGATGGTTTATTGAATATTTGTTTTTGAATTGAAATATGTGGTTTATTTAAAGAGATTTTACATTGAGTTTATATCACGTTAATTTTTATTTCAAAAAGTCATTAGCCATTTTAAATTTACATGGTGTAGACGGTGTATTGAGGACTTATTTTTTGAATTGAAACATGTGGTCGATTTAAGGAGACTTTACATTGAGTTTACATCACATCAATCTCAATTTAGGTCTTGTGCCATTCTATTTTATGATAAAAGGTTATAGTGAAGAATATAATTAGGTTTGATTATCTAGAAGAGGAGGTGGCATCATTTTTTTTATTAGCTTGAAATTCATTCACAAGCACTAAAATTACATAGAATTATGATTGTGAACATACATAATATGTAGTTATAACTCTTTTAGAATTTTTTTGGACTAATTAATTTGCACAATATCTTATGCATACATTGTTGAAGATTAGGTCAAGGTCAAATTAGTGAATCAAAACTAAAACCCATATCAACATTACTTTGCACAATAGTCCAAAAATTTTCAAAATGTGAAAACTGTTATGCTTTGTGTGCATTTATACACATTGTGGAAACTTCCACAACATTATGTGAAATGTTTCATGTTTTCTCATGCACACATAGTTTTGTTGTTACATTTGGAGGTTAGGTTAAGGAGATAAATAAAATAAATTCAATGCATTTTCCCCATCATTTCCACAAAATAAGCACACAATCCTACTCGATTTCAACCTATGCATCTACCCCAAAAATTGTAGAACCAGAAAAGAGTGGAGTACAATATCGACACCTAGTGACATAGTTAGTGATTTAGAAAGTGCTTGATGTTTAGAGGATAATGCAAGTATGCAATCAAATTATTGTTTGAAGTTGTTATTGAATCCATTTTTCTTCTACTCTAAGGCCTATCACTATTAGGCCTTTAACAAACAAAACCACTTCTTATATTCTACTAATTGTTGAGAAAGTACACCAACTCATTTATAACCAGATTATTTCCTGAGAGTGCTCTTCTGTAGTATACTTTATACCCTCAAAATTTTGTAATTTTAATGCTTCATAAGGATCATTTCTACCATTCCTAAATGAAAAACACACAAACTAGTCTACATGAACACACCCCTACACACATATTGGTTGATGTGAGATTGCTTAAGGACCCATATGCTCATGCATCATCTAATTTGGGTAATATTTTTTTGAGCATAATGCTCACAAATTTGGGATGGCTGGTAGGCCCACCTATTTTACTTTGAGGGTAAGTCCATAATGGGCCCTTCCTCTAGGTGAGGTACTTAATCTTTTCCAACCATCTACTATATCTCAGACCATCTTCCCGCACCTATATTTTATCAACTTTATCTCCCCCTTACCCACCTCTTGGGAATAACCCATCCACCTCATCCAACATACCATCTTTCTCATTTTCCATCTTCTTATGGGTTTCTGCCCACCACTATCCATCCACCTCCACCAAGTTTTCTCCACACATTCTCCACATAATCATTATCCCCAAGAATATTCCACTTCCACTACCTCTTTATTCTTAGATTTATTGTTAAAAGATTTACCACTATCTTAGGCATCAAAAAAATTACCTATCACCTTCAATTATATCTTCAAGATGTATTTTATGTCAACTATTATGTTGCCATCATTAAAACATCGAATAATTACACTACCTCTGTTGTAACATCTTCATCCTCTGTTATTTTTGCCTTTAGTAATTTACCAAAGAGTTTTTCGACCTCTTTTGTCTCACCCCTTTCCTCTATGGCATGTGTGTGACATTCCTCATCTTCCTTATTTTACTTAGTTGATGTTTTATCCCCACTAACTGCAACAAAATAAACATTTAGATAATCAAATATATCCTTAATCACCCTCATCTCTTCTCCAAGTAAGAGATATTATTCTTCACCTTTGTGGTCAAAATCTGGACCTCTATGAACAACCATCTCAATTTATTTAACTTATATTAATGCAATATATTCATATTCCTATAATGCAATATCTTCTTCATCTCTACTCAATAATCCCTCTAAATCAATGTCACATGCACTCACGTGCGAATCCTTTACATCTATGTCCATGCCTTTACTTCTCCTTCTTTCCTTATATCTTTTCTAATGTGTTTGATAGATAAAATTGGTGGGGGTTGTTTGCCTGGGGATCCCTCAATGTTTGAGTCAAATTATAAGATTAGATCGTATTTTTAATGGTATGGGCTTCTAAATCATCTTGACTACCTTCAAGGGATTGAGGAATTACAAGAGAGTTAGGAGTGTTCTACTAGTGAGGAGGGATATGAAGATTTTGAGGGTGAAGAGGGAAAGTATGGTTTTATGGGTTAGGAAGGATAGGAGGGTCAGGTTATTGTTCAGTGACACTTGCCTCTGTATGTGTTGAAAAACAAAAATAATACAATTACAATAAAAATACGACAAAATTAACTAATTTTATTTTTGAATGCACTAAAATGACTTTACATACCTCGCTTTCAACATGGCATTATCGAGTTCAGGTAACTAGAGTGGTTTTTACTTGCCCTAGTCTCACCCAACCACATATTTCATCTTGTTGTCTTTTACTCCCACTTTGTGATGATGCCAAATGAATGGCATCGATGATTTTTGTTTGTTTTTAAAACAACAAAACCGCGTATGTGGTTATGTTATTTTAAAACTCTGTACATGGCTGAACCATGTACATAATTTTAACATTGAACCACGTATGTCATTTTGGCTTGTTATTATGTGATTTTAGAATTAAAGCATGTATGTCATTCTGGCTTGGTAATACCGAGCCTATGTCATAGAATTGCATAGATAGTTTTTAAAAATTGCATATATAGAATCAATTTGATAAATTTATGCCTGATTTTTGGTCCCCCACCTATGTTCACTTACCCTATATGAGTTCTTAAATTAACCCATGACAATAAATTGAATACTATCAAATCCACTACATATGAACCTCCAATAGAAGTTCAAAACAAGGTGTTACCTTAAAATCTACCAAAGATGCAAATCATATGACCTTGAAAATATGTACCTAAAATTAAAGAACCTACTCATTCATGTACCCAGGTAATAATATCACAACCTATTAAACCCATTCAAGATGTAACACCTACCAAAGATCCAATCATTTTCCATGCCTAAAATTACTACTTTACAAGAAGATATAAAAGTTAACATAATTATACTATAGACACCTAATTTCGGTACAACTCATGTATTTCCATTGTGTTTATCATGATTTAGTCTATTAGATTCATTTTCTTAATGTAGGTATCTTATTGGTATACTTTTCCTTCACAATGGACTCTTAATATTATTGCATCATACATTTTCCCATGAACATCTTTAGATCTATTATTTTTCTACCTTAAATTCCACCCTATTATATTGTAGTTCATTTCGGTCTATGTTTCATAGGTCTTGTGTCTTGACCCTTTGAGTAATAGTTTGAAAGTGTTCTAGACCTCTTTGAAAACAATTTGAAATTGGTCAAGTTGTTTGTGAGTCTTTTTTGAAAACATTTCATGTTTTCTCATGCACACATAATTTTATTGCTACATTTGAAGGTTAGGTTAAGGAGATAAAAAGAATACATTTAATGCATTTTCCCCATCATTTACACAAAATGAACACACAATCCTATTTAATATCAATATATGCATCTGCCCAAAAAATTGTAGAACCAGAAAAGAGTAGAGTATAATATCGACACCTGGTGACATAGTTAGTAGAAACTAAGGTACATAATCAATCACATGATTATTTTTTATGGTACACCATCGATGAGAAGCTAAATATGCCTCATCCAATAGCCTATTCTATATTTATAGGTGATATCCTGGTCATCTTCCATACCCTGATTTTAGTTCTATAATGTCATAATACTTCCCGTGTGTATTTTTTTAATCTCTATTTATATTTTTATCATTTTAATTATTTTGTCAATCATCTGACTTCACTTCCAATTACTATTTTTAGCACAATAGGGTTCTAATTATTATTTTAGACTACATTATCCTATATCCCATTTATGTTCATATTTTTACCATATTTATTACAACATTATACCCTAGTGTCATTGATCATGTAAACACTTTCATATTATGTTTAGGACATCATTTAGAGGAACCATTACTATTTTTATGATCATCATTGCCATATCTCAGGGGTTAACGACTCACTATAATGATTTTATATTTACCAAATTGTTATTATATTATTTGATTTGTGTATTGGAAAAACATGGATAAATATATCTTTAATGCATGATATTAAATGTTATTTATTTTTGTATTATAATTATATACTTGCCTTTTATAAATGTTGTATATAACAATTTTATTTTGAGATATAAAATCACATATTCATCCCACATCTCAAAATGGGGACATACATTATATACTAAAGTTTGCATGACCTTATTTTCTAGCAATGTTATGACATATTCATGAGGCCTTTTTCGTATATCAAAATTTAGTTGAATCAAGAGAATCAAAGTGGTGGAACTTGAGGCCTTTTCTCTAACATATTGGTTTTGAACTTCAATTCACACCTTAATCAATGATTCAACATCTCAAAATTTATGTAGAATAAGGGGCCCTGTGCATGATATATAAGGCTATAGCTTCAATATTAGTGGTCTATATTTTATTCAAATGTAGAGGCCCATTGTCTAGAAATCATAGGGTTCTAACTCCAACATATCTTTCTATCTCCTTTTATGGTATGCCGAACCTATTATTAAACGGCTAAAAGAAGTATTTTATTTTAGTATTTCACTTTCAATAGTATTATTTTGTGACTCATCTACATATCTATGCCATGGAAATCATATATTTAGTTGTGGGAGTATGCACACATGTGATATGTTTGACCCAATGCCTCAAGCAAATGTGGTTTCAAAAATAGAAAAAATTCATAGATTTATTTTGTATAAATTAGTTGACTAAATTTCATTTCATTTATCTCATGCAAGATTTTTAAATGTCAAAATAATAGAGGGATACCTGTTAGGTAGTTGTCAATTGAATATAGCCAAGCATTACCCTGTGCAAAACTATCTAAATGACAAAAAAATACCGCTACAAAATACCTTGAAACTAGTCATATCATGTAGAGGATTGTAATGTGAAAAATGGAAAAAATATAAGGAATTAAAAATAGATGGTACCATGGCCTAGCATAGATCTAAATGCATGGACTACCACTCATAAGGATGGGCACAGACGAAGTGAGTGGACAACAAAATTAAGTCACATTTTACAATCAGATTTAAAAATAAATGGTATCATTAACCTTTATAACATATATGTTCACCATCATTAAAATGTTTGTATGGGAGATGAGTTTTATATGACCTCTTATTTGGTTTATTCTTTGTTAATTTACAAGAATAGGAAACATGCACACATAAATGTAGATAATATAAATCCCAAAAAACCAATTCATGAGTGTTATCCTCCATTTTAGAGGAGATATCACAAATTTGATTATTCTAACTTGTGATGGATTTGTCTATCAGGGCATTTATGAATTGTATGCAGACATTAACTTCAAAATCTTAGATTTAGGTTGATGTATAATTTTATACATGGGAGACTGGTATATCAAGAATCCTGATTATAATTATATGACGACCTTTGAATAAAGTGGTTGATCTTACCATTTTCCCAGGTTGTTGCTAATGGAATTTGCTCAAAAAACACTACTTATGCATAATAACAAGTCATAAAAAGAAGAAGCACTCCCCTATAAATAACCCCATTCAAGTGCGTACAATGAATGCAAATTAAAAACTTGTGTATAAAATATAAGTATTAACTTAGAACATTATAACTTTCAAACAGGATCAACGATGTAAACTGTATGCACACTTGCCATGTTATTATCATATAAGGCTTAATAGGAATGTAAATTCCACTATATTTGCACATGATATAAACTCTAATCACAATCAAGGATGTAACCTTTTTGTTGTAACACTACTTATGGATGCATAGACATCAGAATACAATCTGGGGTCTCTGAATATCCAAATGTAAGTATGCAACTGTATAATTTCATACGTCAAACATTTTTATAGTGTTATGAAATAGATAATGCACTAACAGACATCAATCAAATCCTAAATATGCATTTTACAATAAACCTATGCAAGATAAACCAGAAAGATGGTAAAATATAATTATATATAATATTTCGTTGCATACAAGATATTCCTTAAGAAATTAGAACTAGTTTATCTTATAAAATACAAAACATATTTAATCTTGTACAGGCAATGTCATTGCTAAGTACATCTGAACGTAAAATTAAATAATTATTACATATGAGACAACATTGGTGGACACAAATGCCCACATAAACCAAAAATATGATTAATCATGAAAGTTAATGAAAAATGTTTTCATGTGATAGTTGAATACAGGGAAAAGCAATGATGGCTTTCAAGATGAACTCCTCAAAGTTTAGAAGGGTTGCAATGAAGATCAACATGTCTTTAGTTCTCGCAGAGATCAATAAACTCTTCGATGGATTTTTTTTGTGCAGGTGGCATACCTAGTATGTTTTTGTGCTAGAGTTTATGGAAATTTTGTTTTAATGATATCATTTTAGTGTCCCTTATAGCTAGGCCCAACACATATTCTCAGCTATGGGTTTTGATGGACCCAAGTGGCCTTGGGATTTTAAAAAATAAATTAGGGAGAATAGGCATAGAGAGTCAAAGTCGTATTGGAAAAAAGGATGAATTTCAGTCTAGAGATGAAGATGGAGAGTAGTTGATGGACAAGGACATATGGAAAAGAAGTCTACATAATTTTGATGCAAATTCAGATTTTAGTTACACTGCAGGGAGTACGATAAAAATTTAGGACCAGAAGATAGATCTATGGCTAAAATATAACTATATATAATATTTAGTAGCATAAAAGATATTCCTTAATAAATTAAAACTAGTTCATCTTATAAAATAAAAAACATATTGTTAAGGTGTGGAGCTAAAAGCTTCAACCGTTTGCACACACATGAAGAAAGGACGCTGAAGAACCAAAGCCACCGGCGTCGGTAGTATGACTGACGTCGGCTAGATGCAGTGGAGAAGGAGACCGGCGACGGAGAGGAGTCGGCCGACGTCGGCAGCACCAGACAAGCAGGGACCGACGTCGGTCGCCTGTGCGGTCCAGAACTGCTGTTTACGAACAGTCAGTTAGTTAAACCGAGTGTTTGCATGCTAAGAGACTATTTTAAGTCGCGAGCTGTATGTCTAATTTTAGTTGTTAGATGTCTATTTTGTGTAAGCATGGGATCTTATTTATAGACCCATAAGGCATGTATTGTAATGTAATTCTAAGGCAAGTAAAGGCATTGAAGCTAGCAAGGTCAAGGAGATCTACAGGTGTAAGGTCAAGGAGATCAGCCATAGCATTCAAGGAGGAATTGTAACTCATGTATTAGAGTTGGTTTTGTGTTGAGCAAGAGAGAGAGAGAGAAGAAGGTCTTGAGGTGTGGCAAGCCTTTGAGGTGGAGGAAGAAGTGGCATCTTCCTTATTTGTATTTTCTTCTAGTATTATCTAATACAATTGTGTGTATTGTCTCTCAAATTCTTTGCTGTCTCATGTTTCTAGTTTCTTAATCATTCTGGTATAATTTCCGTGATCAATTGCTCATATATAAGTAATCAATTGTGCTACCGTTGGATAAGGGGCCTCCTAACAGTTGGTATCAGAGCTACGGTTTGCAGGAAGCAGGTTATTGTTTTTTATTACAGGTCATTCACAGGGTTTTTTGATTGAGTGGGAGTTTAGCAATGGCAGAAGAAAGCAAGCTACGAATGGAGAAGTTTAACGGAAAGAATTATCAACACTGGAGGATGCAGATTGAGGACTATCTGTATCAGAAGGATCTGTACTTACCGTTGGGTGGGGTTGCATGCAAGCCCACAGATATGAAGGATGAAGAATGGAGTGTTCTTGATCGGAAGGCTCTTGGTTCCATAAGGTTGAGTCTTGGATCTTCTGTGATTTCCAGCTTATCACAGTGCAAAACAACGGAAGAGTTGATAAAGTCCTTGGCAAATTTATACGAAAAGCCCTCGGCTTCTAATAAGGTATACCTTATGAAGCAGCTATTTACTTTGCAAATGCAGGAAGGAGGTTCGGTACATACTCATCTCAGTGATTTCCATGGTTTGGTAAACCAATTATCTTCAGTCAACATTGTTTTTGATGATGAGGTAAAGGCTCTCTTGATTTTATGTTCTTTGCCTGAAAGTTGGGACGGTATGGTTATGGCAGTAAGTAACTCTGCATCTGCTTCTAAAATTCTAAAAGTTGATGATGTTGTAAGTGTGATCTTGAATGAGGAAATACGCAGGAGAAGCACAGGTGAATCATCAGGGAACGCTCTAAGCGTGGAAAGCAGAGGAAGGCAAAAGGAGAAGATTGAGCAAGGGAAATCAAGGTTGGGAAGGAGATCCGAGTCTAAAGGTATTACCTGCTGGTTTTGTGGAAAGAAAGGACATACAAAGAAGGAGTGTTGGTTGAGAGATAAAGAGAATCAACATACAGGTATGGAAGAAGCAAAAGATGCAAATATTGTGGTACAGGATGCTCTCGTACTTTCTTTGGATAGTCATGTAGAATCATGGATATTAGATTCTGGTTCATCTTTTCATGCATCCCCAAACAGAGATTTGTTTCATGAGTATGAACAGGGAGACTTCGGAGTTCTTTATTTAGGGGATGGTACGCCTTGTCAGATAGTTGGCAAAGGGAAAGTGCAGCTGAGATTGCAGATTAACAACACGTGGGTGTTGAAGGAGGTCATGCATGTTCCAATTCTGAAGCAGAGTCTGATTTCTGTAGGAAGGTTGGGAGATGAGGGATGCACAATAACCCTCACAGCGGACTCTTGGAAGGTTACCAAGGGAGCACTTGTTTTAGCAAGAGGTAAGAAAGTAGGTTCTCTTTATCTATCTACTTGTATTACTGATTCCACTTCTGGTGTAGATTCGAAGATGTGGCCTAATAGGCTTGGTCACAAGAACAGGGAGGGAATGGAAGTTCTTGATTCAAAAGGTATGTGCACAGATACAATTCATTGCAGAAAGAGAAAATTTGATGCCTTTGACAGGAACAAAGAAGCCTTGGTGTTTATGGAGGAGATGAAGGACAGAGTTCAGTCACAGGGGCTGAATAAATCTGAGCAGGGCAGCATGGACATAGATTTGATCCAAGAAGAGCTCGCGGATGAAAAATTCATCACTTACAAGAACACACAGACACCGATGTCGGCAGCTTGGCACCGACGTCAGTCATCCAGATACCGACATCGGTCATGTGCAGACCAGCAGGGTCGGTAGGTTGGACAGGAGAAGTCCGACGTCGGTCATCAGGACCGACGTCGGCAGGAGGGACACCGACGTCGGCCAGGGGTAACGACGTCGGCAGTCAGGATCAGTGCAGGGAATCGACATCAGTCGGGAGCAGACTGGGAGATGGCCTAGATTGGTCATTGGAACGGATGGTGGGTGAATTACTAAGTCTCAAACACCCATGTGGAGGTCAGGAAAGGTATGTGAACCTCATATTCGTTGTTCACCTTCTTTATATTGCTTACTGTTAGTCATGAACTAGGAAGATGGAGGAAGCAATGCAGGTAGAATCCAGAAACAGTGGGAGCTTGACATGGATGAGGAGTGTGAGTCCTTGGAGTAAAGCCAAACAGGTACTTGTTGGTGGAGTTGTCAGCTGGATAGAGGGATGGATTCCCGTTTTAGAGAAGAGAGTGGATGGACATCTGAGACAGAAGGCTATGGTATATGGTCTTGAGTTAGCTACTGGGCAATGGAGGTTTGACCATTGTATTTTTACCTTTACCAGGTTGGATAATATTAGCTACATTATCCTGTTACTGTATTGTGTTACTTTTTGCAGGGTTGCATATACAGGGAGTTTTCTGAACTAAGGGTAGAGTCGGTTCAGAAGTATGTCATGAAGAATTTGGGAGCAACAAAATTCTTGTGGCATAGGTGACAGGGATAGCATCACAGGTTTGCGTGGTGGTTGGTCTTCAAGGGTGACTTTGAAGAGGGATACAGAGCCTAAGGAACAAAATAGACAGTGTACAGGTACAGGTACAGGTTGCAGCTGTTTATCTCCAAGTGGGAGATTGTTAAGGTGTGGAGCTAAAAGCTTCAACTGTTTGCACACACATGAAGAAAGGATGCTGAAGAACCAGAGCCACCGGCGTCGGCAGTATGACCGACGTCGGCTAGATGCAGTGGAGAAGGAGACCGGCGACGGAGAGGAGTCGGCCGACGTCGGCAGCACCAGACAAGCAGGGACCGACGTCGGTCGCCTGTGCGGTCCAGAACTGCTGTTTACGAACAGTCAGTTAGTTAAACCGAGTGTTTGCATGCTAAGAGACTATTTTAAGTCGCGAGCTGTATGTCTAATTTTAGTTGTTAGATGTCTATTTTGTGTAAGCATGGGATCTTATTTATAGACCCATAAGGCATGTATTGTAATGTAATTCTAAGGCAAGTAAAGGCATTGAAGCTAGCAAGGTCAAGGAGATCTACAGGTGTAAGGTCAAGGAGATCAGCCATAGCATTCAAGGAGGAATTGTAACTCATGTATTAGAGTTGGTTTTGTGTTGAGCAAGAGAGAGAGAGAAGAAGGTCTTGAGGTGTGGCAAGCCTTTGAGGTGGAGGAAGAAGTGGCATCTTCCTTATTTGTATTTTCTTCTAGTATTATCTAATACAATTGTGTGTATTGTCTCTCAAATTCTTTGTTGTCTCATGTTTCTAGTTTCTTAATCATTCTGGTATAATTTCCGTGATCAATTGCTCATATATAAGTAATCAATTGTGCTACCGTTGGATAAGGGGCCTCCTAACACATATTTAATCATGTACAAGCAAGGTCATTGCCAAGTGCATCTAAACATAAGAATAAAGAATTTTTACATATAAGACAACAATGGTGGAAGACACAAATGCCCACATAAACCAAAAGATGATTAAATAGGAGAGTTAATGAAAAATATTTTCATGTGATATTTGAATACAGGAAAAAGCAATGATGGATTTCAAGATGAACTTCTCAAAGCTCAAAAAGGTTGCAATGAAGATCAACATGTATTTAGTGCTCATAGAGATTAGTGCTCATAGAGATCAATAAACTCTTTGATGGAATGTTTTTTGTGTAGGTGGCATCCTGCTATGTTCTTATGCTAAAGTTTATGGAGATTTTATTGTGACATGTATATTTCTTTCTCAAGCTCTCCATGAAAATAGTTGTCTTAACATCCACGTGATCTACCTCAAGATGAAACACAATAAAAATAGATAAATTAAATCTAATTGGTGTCAACTTTGCAACATGATAAAATGTCTCACCAATGTCAATTCCATATACTTTCAAGAATCCATTTACTACCATAAAATCCTTACACTTTTATAATTTCCATTGCACATTGTAATTCTTCTTGATTACCCACTTGTTGCCTATAGGTTTTAAACCAAGCTGAAAATTCACTAAGTCCCAAGTCTCATTCTTATCTAGAGAATTCATCTACTCCACCATGGATTTATTCAAACAATTTCTTTCATATGATCCAAGAGATTCCTTTACCATCTTAAGGATACCATCAACCACTAATAATATGAAATCATAAAAAAATATGGTGGACTACATCTTTCATATATTTTTGACACTCATTTTTATCTCCTTAGGGAAATAGTCACTAACTCTTCCTCTTATTGAAACTCTTCATTTGTCTCTTCATAATTAGATACAAGATCTTCAACATCAATATCATCCTCTATATTTTGTGTTTCTTCTTTTGGTAATTGTTTTTAGATAGGAATCCTATTAACATCACTAAATACCACATTTCGGCTATAGACTAACTTATTTGTTCCATGGTTATCTAAATTTTACCATTTTTGACCACTATAATATCAAATGTAGATGAATTTCATAGACATAAATTCAAGTTTTATTCTATTTTCCTTTGGAATATGGCTGTATGCTTCACAATCAAATATTTTCAATTGTCAAAGTGATGGTTTCTTACAAGTACAAACTTCTTGTATAGTTTTTTCAACCAATGCTGATGTGGGTGATATGTTGACAAGATAAAAAGCATTATCCACTTCTTACACCATATACTTCTACTCCAATTTCACATCACTTAGCATACTCAATGCCTTGTTCATGAATTTCCTATCCATAAGCTCAAAAAATCCATTATGTTTTGTTGTGTAGGGACTTATATTTTTCCTTTCAAACATGTACTACTTTTTGAATTACTCAAACTCATTTGAGAAATATTCACCCACATTTTCTATGTGAAACACATTTATCCTTTTCTTTATTTGACTCTCAAAAAATATTTAAACTATTTAAACTTATTTAATACCTCATATTTCTTTGTGATAAAATATATCCAAGTCTTTCTAGAGAAATCATCTATGAAAGACATATAGAATTTAGACCTGCCTAGTGATGGGGCATCTACTGGTCCAAACACATCACTATGTAATACCTATAAAATACCATTTTCTCACTCAACATTAGAGTTAAATATCATCCAAATCTACTTACCATATACATAATTCTCATAAAATCAAACATCCAAAGGAAAATTAGCAATCCCTTCCACCATATCTTTAATTTGCAATGTGTGTACAACTTTATATCCAATATTATCCATCCTATGATGTTAGAGCATTATATTCTCTACCTATGTAATGAAAATTTTATTGATTTATTATTAGCCTTAGGGACAACATATTTATTGCATGCACAACTTATTTCAATCTCTCCAAGGTTTAAAAAATTTCCCATTTGCACACCTCTTTCCAACACCATGGATTTGCACATCATCTTGCACACTAGCATCATTTAGTTTACTCATAGTGAAAAAATCATTAGCCAAGATAGGATTTTTATAGAGACCAAGGAGATTCATAATCCCCCCATATCTAAACCTAATCTTCACTCATCTTCTTCTCATGATCCTATAGGTTTAGTTTCTCCCAACAAGACATCACCACCATCATATTATTCATTTTATTAAAACCACTTCCTATGAGGATTCATATGGATGGAGGTACCTACAAAAATAAACCATGCATCATGGCATGCATACATACTTGAGATTGCAAGATAAACATATCCATTAAAATCACTTGAGACCTTTGTTTCACCTAAGTGTACATAATCCATTGGTTTGCAGTTTTCCACCCTTTTAACTTTGCAAGTCATCTTAAAATTCCATGTTTTATGATAGTTCTAACATTTCAAGGATATTTCTAGAGTCTTTGATTTTTTTAGTCTTAGACCTTACTTTAATTCCTTCTTGAGAGTGCACATGCACATAAAGGGCATCCTTTGTCTAAAAAATTTAAATATCTTCCTTTTATCTTCTTTGACAATAGAGGTGCAAATACATCCTCCACTTTTGGCTCAGATGTAGTACTAGTAATAAGTATTATTAGATCATCTTAAGAGCTTAAAAAATAACAAATCAAATTTATACACTTCTCTTCATCATCCATTTAACTTTACTAGAAAACAACTGACTTAACACAGTGTTGAAGGCATTTAGGTGCTCTACAACCAAGTCACCATCATTCATTTATAATGAATACAACTTATTCCACATGAAAGGTTTGTTTACTAGAGACTTTATGTAGTACAACATCCCCAAATTATCTATAATTTTATTCTCAATATTTTTATTTGATACATTCAATGGAATTGAATTGAAAATCACAATATGATAGACCTCTTTTCCTTTTTGTCCATATTTTTCCATTCATTTTCCTTCATAATTACATGTTGTACACTTCATACAATAACCCATTCATCTATATCTATCAATAAAATCTTCCATCTTGAGTTTCCATAACTCAAAGTGTTGATCATTATTATTTTTCAATCTTTATTCTTGTGATTCATGTCATTTTACTTGCGTAATATTATTTTGCACATATTTCACACTTGAAAAAATTATTTATAAAAAGTTATCACAACTCTAAATAAAGTGACAACCAAGATTTGATACCAAACATTGGGAATAAAAAAATCATAAAGAAGCGTTATGCTATAAGAATCTAAAAGCAACACAAGAATAAAGATGTGTATTTAATAAATAATATTTCACCTGGGAAAACCCTTTCAAGGAAAAAAATAGCAAAATAACCTTTGTTTATAATAGTAACTTAACCTTTTACAATTCTATAATTCACTCCAAGCTAATGTAACTTATCATACAACACTTTTTTTTTTATACACTATACCATGTAACATTAAAATGCATACATTTCACTATGTATATCCTCATACCTATCTATCTGAGATGATTTGTGCCTATATATTTGGATATCAATTTTTGATGTTCTCACAATAAGGGAATATAGTCACACCAACTACTGTCAAAAGTGATCATTACATAATGTTCTTCAATAACTCCATGTTAGAACATCACCAAGAAGTTACTCACACACCACTAATCAAAATAAAAAATTATATAAATATATAGTAATGCATCATGATTAACTTTCATTGTATTATCGTGTTGTATAACTTATCATAACACCATACCATGGACCAGTCAAACAACTGTGCACCACTACACAATCCCTATGGTGATAATTTTATTTATATCTCGTTTTAATTAATTTTCAATTTTATGATAATAATGATAATGAATTATGATGTCTTTTAGACCAAATTGGTGTGTAATACCTATTGAAATATAATATTCAATGTACAAGTTAATATATTTTTATTATCATTGTAACACAAATATCTTAAATATATCTATGTAAAAACACCAAGATATGTCAATCTCAAGGCACTTACCTTTGATTATTACATAGAGTTTCCTATTAAAACGTTCCACATTAATAAATGACTATGTCACCTTCTCTTCAAATTTTGTGTTGATGAGTGATAAATGACATCACTCTAACTTCACCACACCATTGATTTCAAAAAATGTTTTTGACAAAAAAAAAGAACTCTAAAATTCACCATATACCTAAAATATCTTGATTTATCAACAAAGAAGAAAAACTACCCTATATCAAGCTAAATAAACATCAAAATTAGGGTAATCCATTTTTTTTGCATCTCATAAGCTAATGAGATTACACTAGTTGGTCCAACCTTTTATATCAATCATATTACTTATACCTCTCAATGTAATAATTTTAAATCATAAAAAACTAATAAAACATTTACCTAATTTCAACACGTCTTGTAAAAATATGTATATAAAATTTGATAAATTTTACAATATATATTAATATATACTTATTTACTCATTTTAGGATTTGAAATTACATTTTATAATTAATCTGTGTTGTTTTTGTATTTTAAAATACACCCTATAAATGATGAGATGTGGGTGAGTTGGTAAAATGACTTCGTTATTTCAAGCACCACCCAGTTTCAAATCTTGGTATGGTATCAGAGGTTGGATGTGGTCGATTGTTAAGTATTCATGGGTTAGTTTTGGTCAATCACTGGTATTCTTGGGCCAGTTATGGACGATCATTGGTATTCTTGGGTTGGTTGTGGTTGATCATTAGTATTCTTGGGTTGGTTGTGGCTGTTGATGGTAATCTCAAGCTAGTTGTGGCCATTCATTATTGTTTCCTTGGGGATCTGAGCCCCCAATTATGTCTAAAGACTGGTTGGAGCTCTGATCAAAAGTGATTGGGATAGGGACCCCTCAACCCTGACATTGAGCTAAAAAAATACGCCCTATAAAATATATGGAAAAATAAATAACATTAAACTTTGCTTTAAAATAAACACGTTGACACACCTACCTCATTGCACATTAAAATCTATGTTTTGTACATAGTCCCTTACATGTTTTAAGTGTTAAAAATGTGTTGTATGCTTTGTATGATTTATAATCATTTAGATTGTACATGTAAAACTCAAGATTTCAGATCCGTATGGATGTTTTCAGTGGTTTTAATTCATTTTTATTAAAGACCATGATTTTGGTACCCATTATGTTGTAATACCACTTGGATGGTTTCCTATTGATGTGAATAAAAATAATCCTAGATACATTAGGGTAAATAATATATTATAAGTATACCATTATATTATAAATTACTGAGTTAATACGATAAGGAACAAGGATTTTATGTTGGGTTGTTTCTCAAAAGGGTTTTCCAAGGTCAAAATCTGGTGTTTCTATTTGGCATTAGCCATTAAGGCACTGCTTTATGCATAAAATAGATTACACAAGCTATTAAAGGGGACAAGTATTGAAAGAATCTACTTCTCAACTGTATTCTTGAGGGTTCTCATTGATTATACTTACCACACTAGATATTTTTGGGTCTTTTCTAGTTAAAATCATTTCAAAATAATTGGCAAAAATAAAACCTTGGTTGATTTGGAATGGGAATGGGTTCGTTGATGGTTTATCTATGGACCATCACTCTCCTTGGTGGTTTTCCATCATCAAATTTCATAAAGTCTCTTTTGTGGAGGTTCCATGGGTGCATGCTCTCAAGTGTTTCAGAAGAGACCTATGCAAAGTGAATGATATATTTTTAAAACTAACTAGTACTTAGCTTTCCCTGCGTGAAGCTAAATCTAAGTTTCCTTTAAAAAATAATGATAAAAAAATATTATTAATAAATTATTGATTTGATGCCTCTAAAGATGCTACACAAATTTGCAGTTGTCTCTTCTAATAAACCTTGGTAGAACAAGAGAATTGGTATATGGAAACCCTGGTTTTACATTAAACCCCTAATCAACGATATGAATGGCTTTTGCCCAAGTTGCCAATGGTTGACAAGTTTAATTTTCAATGGTCTTTTCAATCTGCTTCCCATTATTGGCATAGAAGGTTTGAGATAGTTTGGAATGACATCCTTCACAGAAACTTAGAAAACTTTTCTTGGTGCCTTATGCATCAAGGACCACCCTTAGGCCATCATCATATTCATTTGGGCATTCCTCAATCTAAATTCCCTTTTTAAAGCCATACTAAGACTCTTATACACTTGTTTTGATTTTGTACTAATGCTCAAATGCTCTGGAATTGGATCTGGGATTTCTCAAAGCCTTTTAGATTGAGCCCTTCATTTCACAGATCATTTTTCATGGTGATTGGCCTATGTTTATTACAAGAACACACAACTTTGTTATATTTTCAGTGTAAATTCATTTTTTTATTTAGAAATAATCATATCACTATTTTAAACCTCTTTAATCCCCAGTAGATTTCCATAGTTTTGTGTCTAAATCAAGTCATTTTTTGCCTAGATATTTTTTATTGCTGTCTAAAGGAAAAGTTTCCTTGACTTGAGTTTTGTCAACCAAATTGATGTAACTCAATTTTTTGCATCAATCAACTTCGTAGAGATTGGATGGACTTTTACCAACACAATAGAGCTTCTATTGATGTAGCATGCATCACCAGAATTTATGTTAGAAATTACTTAACACGTTAGGTTTTTTTTGCATTAGAGTCATTGACTATTCTAAAATTTGAATTTTTTAATTTTAAATTTTTGGAGAAAAAAATCTAGGGGAATTTAAACTTGATGGCTGATAGAATTTAAAAAATAGATGAATGATGAGAATAACCAAAAAATAAAAAATAAATAACATGTCTCGCTGCAATGTCTTCAACCTACAACCAAAAGGCATGGGTTCACAAAATGTAATGACAAACTGAGATTCATCCTTACGAGCATTTTATTAACCCATATTAAAATTCCTGAACAGTAAAAGTCTTCTTTCTCATATTATGGATTGTGAAGATGTTAAGTCTCTAATTCCTAATCACTATTTCAATGGCTCTCTTTGTAAAAAAATATATTCAAGCAGTTTAAATAGTATTTATGAATGGTTTAGATCCTTTTTTAATTAATCCGTAGATATATGATCACATTAATATGATGATGGAAATTTTTTTTTTAACCTATGGTACAGGTGAATGTAAATCATGACACAATTGTGTCAGGGTTTTTATCATAAATTTGAATTGAATTTTCTGAGGAATTTTTTTTTTTATCAAAAAATGTGGAAAATATTAGTACCATATTTTGCATGATTTTTTCTGTTAGGCTTCATGTTTTTTTTACATCGATATAGTTAAATTATCTTTTTCACTTTCTGATAAAATTTACGTCCAAAATTTTGGATGACATAAATTTATGTCCGAGAAAAACGGAATTGCTCGTTAAAACAGCATCATCATTTAAAGAAACTTTTCTAAATTAAAACAATTTTGTCTTACAAAATTTATTGTAATTTTGCCTGACACAATCTATGTTAGAAAATTATGTTGGACACAAATTTTGAGTCGATGATCATGAAAAAATGGAATTTCGACACTACACTTTCATGCGTTCAAAATCTGAGATGAAGCCAAACTTTCATTAAAAACTTTCAAAACTACTCCGTTGAAAATCTTGGGGGAAGATCTTGGATATTTGTTACATGTATTAAAACTTTCAAAATTTCAACAAAGCGAGACTTTTATAATGAACTTTGTAAAGCGCACACTATAAAAACAAATTTATTTTGTCCGATCATGCTGTTAGACGGTCAGGGACTGCCAGCGATTCTCAGGTCAATGAACCTGTAAATGTAAGTCCTCACCAAAACACATGAATGGCCCAATCATTTTCATCTCACCCGCCACCCACGAAATGGGAAGAGGAATATTATTTTGAATTGTAGGAAACTTCTGAGCATTTTGGATTGTTTTGTTGGATATCAATTCATAGCAATGATTTGTAAACACAACCGGTCCCCTCTTTTGATTAATTTGTGGGTCGCTAATTGACTTTCTCTGTTTTCTTCTAATCTTTTATGGGCACATGAACAATTTCGACCTGCCAATGATATTCTAACATGCGACCCAGCCAATGATATTCTAAGCTTAGCTTATATTAATTTTAATTTATGTTTTTTTTTTAAAAATCATATTAGTTGTATTTGATTATTTAGAAGATTAAGGAATATAATTGTATTTGTTTATTTATTATTGGAATATTTCATATTATATTTTTAAAAATAATTAATACAAATAAAAGGTTGTAAAGTAAAGTAGTTGGACATATAACAACTCAAACTTCTTGTCGAAGGAACAAAATTGGTTCTGAACATAACATTAAAATGAGCTGGTTAAAGCATGACTCATAAGACTATAAAAAGAATAATCATAACAAAGATTAAGTACATGTCACAGCCCTAGAAGGGAGAGGCGGAGGATTAAGTACATGCCACACCTCTGCCATGAGAGCTCTAACCTCCCCCTAGAGGAGGGTGAGGAGAGAAGTGACCCCTACCTCTGCACAGACTTTTACGTCGATGCATTCTGGGAGGAGGAGGTGGCAGATAATGGGGCAGGCCATCAGGGGACATCTCATTCATATTGCAAGGGGCACTCCCCTAGTGATTGAGGATCTCTTGCAAGTGGCAAAGGTCCAGATCCATCTTTTCCACTTGAGATTGAATTTGCATAGAGGCTAAAGAATGAACAACCTTTTCGTTAACGGAAAAAGAAACTTCACAATGCTCATGATTAAAAATAGCATTATTTCTGGCTTTCCATAACTTAAAGAGAATAATTGCACATAAGAAAATCTAGATCAAGGTAATAGAGGATGACCAATTAGAACAATCCCTGGAAAGAGTGCCTGTCACCAAACGAAAGGCTCAAGGTGGAAAGGCTTAAAAAATGAATGAATCCATCATTAGGCATATTGAGCCAAAACTAAAACAAATGTTTAAATGATTCAAGACATTTTCAAGCAAAATAAAAGGGATGAAGAATGCAGAGGTGGAGAAATCTCTCACTGAGGTGAAGTCCTCAGTATATCAAACACCATAAAAGATGAGACAACTTGGGCTCTAGACCAGGCTATCACACATAATCTAGACAAATAAACCAAGTCTTAGGAGAGGACGAGACACCCTAATACCTGTTAAATTTACCTAAAGCTAGGAAGAAGGGACTCATCACTTGATAAAGTAGTCCAGGAGAGTAATTCTTCAAATGAGTATCATGATTCCACCTCCAGTTCTTCCACTAGGCCCGAGGAGGTTGCAAGCCCAAATTATGCAATATAACATCAGGTAACAACTCCTATACGCAAATAATTGAAGCTAAATCCACATAGAGTGCCAGAGCAAGGAGACATCCACGATGAATAGAGTGTTGAAGATCAATCCCCTCTGCTTTATGACCATAAATAGTGAGGCATTTTGAAACATCTTGAAGCAAAGTATAGATAATAAAAATGAAGTAGGGGTCAAAGCCAAGAGCTTTGAGCATGACCAGAATGAGATGCCACTCAATTCTATCAAAAGATTTTTCAAAATCTAATTTAAAGAAAATGGTTCTCTGGAGTGAGGAACAAGACCAAGCCATGCCCTCCTAGGCTGCAATAAGATTATCTAAAATATAACACCCTTTAATAAAACATGTTTGCTCTAGTCTAACAATGGTTGGTAAGATGAGGCAGATACCACTAGTGAGGACCTTGACAAGAATATTGTAATAAAAATTGACCAAGGTTATAGGCCTTCAAATGGTAAGGAACTTATGATCACCAACTTTAAGAATATATTTTCTATTACCTTGGTTGATCATGGATCCAAGAGATTGATTTTATAGGGATTCTTTGTACACTCATAATAAATCTAGCCTGATAAATTCCCACATGGCTTTGAATCTATAGGGCTTCCTTGTACACTTGTAGCAAATCTGGCCCAATAAATTCCTAGGTGACTTTGTATAACTCACAAGGAAATCCATTGAGGTTGGGGGCTTTATCATTACTCATGCAATGTAGATCCTCTGTGACCTCATGCAAGGTAAGTGGGGCATCATAGAGTCGTTGATCAATAAAAGTGAGTTTACAAGGCACCACATCAAGTGACTTATGAAGTGTCTAGGTTTGCTCAATAATTTATGGTTGAGCTAGAAAAATCATCGCCAAAAAAGATGAAAAGTTGTTGGATTAAGAAGTGAGCCAGGATTAAGCCAATTGAATGGATTTGATCTACCCACAATATTACTTGGTTCTCAGTGGTTTAAAATTTTCCTTGGAGGCCTTGTCACCAATTTTAAGTCAATGAAGTCAAGTACATAACTAGGCACCTTTATCCACATGGCTATCCACATCTTTGTGATGGTGTTTGAGAAATGTTGTAAGTCGTTATAGTTGATCATTGAAGGGATCTATCTCATCTAGAAACATGTTATTCCCTAAGAACACCCTTCTCTAATATAATTTATACCCTCAAAGTGTTGTAATTCTTATGCTTCATAAGGATCATTTATTCTGTGCCAAAATGGCAAACATATAAACTAATCTACATGAACACACCCCTACATATATTCATTGATGTGAGATTGATGATGGACATAGATGCTCTTGTCTTATCCAATTTGGGTAAGATATTTTTTAGCATAGCTATAAAAAAATCTGGGCTAGGTAGTAGAACCACATTTTTAAATTTAAAGGTACGTCTATAGCGGACCCTTCGCCTAAGTGAGGTATTTCACCTTTTCCAACCACCTATTCAATCTCAAATTGTCCTCATGGACCTATCTTTTCTCAAAGTTCCTTGCCCCTTGCCCACTATTTGGTCATAGCCCATCCACCTCCTCCAGCATATTATCTTTCTCATTTCCCCTCTCCTTGTGTGTTTCTCCCCACCACTATACATCCACCTCCACATAGTTTTCTTCACATACTCACTCACCCTGAAGAGTATTCATGTTTCACTACCTCTTACTTTTCATCTTCTTATTAAAGCATTTACCACTTTCTTGAGCATATAAATGGTTACCCATCATATTCATTCATATCTTCAAGATGGATTTCATGTCAAACTCTTATATTTCCATTATTCTAACATTAAATAATTCCACCACTTCTATTGTAACAACATCCTTCTCTATTATTTATACCTTTAAGATGTTTTTAAAGAGTTCATCCACCTATTCTTTCTCATTCATACCCTCTATGCCACATTATTAATCTTTCCTCTTTTCCTTAGTTGATGTGTTATCCCCACTACTTGTAACAAAATAGACATTAAGAGAATCAAACACCACCTCAATTACCCTCATCTTGTCTCAAGTAAGAGAGAGTCTTCTTCTCCTCCTTATTCAAACATAAGACCCCCACAAAAAACTATCTCAATTTTTACATCTTCTCTTAATGGAATACATTTATCTTCCTATAGTGCAATATATTCTTCTCTACACTCAATTATCCCTCTAAATCAACATTACATCCACTCACTTGCACATCCTTTACCTCTACATCCTTGCCTTTCAAAATACATGTATTTATTACCCTATCCACTATATCTTTTTAGACCCTACCCTGCAGGGAACTATAAGAATTGATTGAAACAATAATTCTTACCCAATAAAACTTTTAGAATTATTTATTTATCATCTTATTGGTTGATATGAGATTTTTTTATATTCTAGTTACATAGAATTGTTTCAATATTTAAAACAAAAAATTCAATGATGGCATGTATGTATAAAAATAATTACTAGCATTAAACAATCCCTTTTTTGCTCAGTACATAAATCATCAAATAATTTTTTTTTAAACAAAATTTTTAATGATAACATGTGTCCAACAACATTATCTATTAGCATCAAATTAAAGAAAATTTCTATGAAATCATCAATATAATTATTATTATTTAAGTGTTAATTAAATACAACACTTTCTTTTCAATTCATTATTTAAAAATATTATTCTTTAACTTGTACTAAGCACATATTTAATTAATTACATAAAGATATTATTTTTATTATTATTTTAACTCATGTTAAATTTAAATGTAAATGAGATATATCTACTTCATTAATTAAATAAAGATATTGTTTTTATTTTTATTCTTATTTCAATTTATATTAAATTTAATTGTAAATAATATATATATATATATATATATATATATATATATATATATATATATGTACTTTTCTAATCATTTTATCCCTTAAAATTAAAGAATTACATTATGAAAATATATTCTAAAAATCAAATTTCTATTTATTATTTAAAAACACTATTCTTTAATTTGTATTAAATATATTATGTTTACTCATTCATTTTATTCACCTTAAAATATATCTCCTTATTTTTTTAATAACTATAAAAATATATTTTAAATGAAATATTTTAAATATGGGTCTAAATATCTTCCCATTCCCTGGTTAATATAAATCACCGGTGAACAAATTTTTATTTCCTGTTGAGATACTTTACCTTCTAATTTTTAATTAAAAAATTGGCGATAAATATTTTATATTTGCATTGACATCAACACTGAAACTGAAAATAAAATGCCAAAATTTTTATATTTATAATTTTTTATTGAATTTTTATAATTTTTCATATTTTCATAATATAATTTTTTTTTTAAATTAAAATAATTTTTTTAACATAAACATGTGTACATGAAATTATGAATTTCTTTAACTAAAATACAAGTGTACATACTCTTCCCCATAAATTATGTAAATTAATCAGGTAGTTTTGTTATTTCAGATAAATAACATATATTATTTAAATTGTAGAACACCATTAATTACTATATTTATTGAAATAAAAATATCAAATAACAACTAGAAATGTGTTAAATAAATTGGTGAAGACATAATAATATTATCTTAATAACACATTATATCGAGAAAGTTACTCTGAAATCTCTGCCCCTCTCGCTGCCCCCACTCCAACTCGAACATATATTTTATATACTCAAAGATATAAGGGCCTCAAGAGTATTAAATATTGTATTGAATTTATCACTAAAAAACATTTTCAAATAAGTGGCAAGAATCTTAGGCCTTCAAAATTAATCATCTATATATATTTTTTTAAATATTAAACCCTTCTACTTACATGGATGGATACAACATACATCCAACATAACAATATAACTAAACCAACACTATATTAACTATTGTATTATGGATATATAACTTTGAAAAATAAAACAAAAATTAATATATCTCAATTACTGGACATAAACATTCCTTAGAATCATATTTTAACATATTATATATAAATTATACGGTGTTAATCATATAATGTATATAAATTTAATTTTAAAATCTAAATTTATAAATTTTAATTTTTTATTAAAAATATATATTTAAAATAAAAATAAATTGAACAAAATAAATCATCTTGAATTTTGGAATGGAAACTCAATCTTTTTTAAAAAAAATAGAGAAGAAAAGTATTAAGATTTCTTAAATTAATAATATCATAGTATAATATTATATTGTTTATAAATATTATGTTATTATGTTATTTTTCAAATATGAATTAAATAGTTTACTATTAATTTATAAATATTGTCTATAAATATTACGAATACTAAAAAACTTAATTATTAGTTTTAATTAGGATATATATTATGATTCATTTATAGATTACAATTAAATATTATTAATATTGGAAAATTTAATTATATGATCTATGAAAGACAACTATCATAGAATCATAATTTTAACAAATATATTGTTAAGTGTTTATCTAAAAACTAGGTCTAATTAATCCATTTCTCTACTATTTAATAAAAATTATTAAAAAAATACAATGTTAATTTGTATTTTTTTATTTTGCCCACACAATATGTTTTTGAAGACAATTCTCATCTAAAATTATCAATTTCAATTTCCTTTTTACAATACAAAAATAAAGACTAGTTACCATGCAAACCTTGTTTAATATGCTTCAAGATGATCTTATTTTAAAGAACCTTCGTCATCTTCATGAGAGTGTGTGATCCGTGTTATTGTCTTCCAATTATATAAATACACAATGAACAATATTTAACATTTATAATGACCATACCCAACTTTTACTACACCCCCATGACGTTACTTTACATTAATAATAATAATCCCATTTGAAACGACACGTCACGCCTTGTAACTGAAGTATTTGTGAAAAATCCATTATACAGGCGCTTCCCGAAAAGTTTGCGGTATAGGAAAAGGGCAATAATTTACTTCCCGATTCTGTAAAACTGAAATAATTTAGGTCAGCGACGTTAAATAACAATCTTCCGTTAGGTTACATCGATTGCGACATGCACATGGGAACGTCCGTTAGCGGCCAGTCAACCTCGAGTTGACGGCACAGAAAACGAAAGGGATGGTCTGTTGACGTATCATGTGACCAGAGAATTCAGTAATGGTGAATGGGCCTATCATTTACATCTAACCCTCCACCCACGAAATGGGAAAAAGGAGCCTCCCTGATAAGAGGGGATGGATATTCATTGTATATATGAAAGCTGCCAGCTTGACCCACAAAATTTGAAGCCCTTATGTAACTTCAGCGGAGGACCACCCTCTTGGATTGTTTTGCTGAATATCAATTTTCAGCAATAATTTGAATACCCTCCCTTGATTAATTTGTGGGTCCAAATTGACTTTCCTAAGATAGTTTAGTGTAAGCTTTTATAACCACATGACCTATTTCAAAAAGTTATTAGCCACTTAAGATTTAGGTGGTGTAGATGGTTTATTGAATATTTGTTTTTGAATTGAAACATGTGGTTTATTTAAAGAGATTTTATATTGAGTTTACATCACGTCAATTTTTATTTCAAAAAGTTATTAGTCATTTTAGATTTACATGGTGTAGACGGTGTATTGAGGACTTGCTTTTGAATTGAAATATGTGATTCATTTAAGGAGACTTTACATTGAGTTTACATCACATCAATCTCAACTTAGGTCTTGTGCCATTATATTTTATGATAAAAGGTTATAGTGAAAAATATAATTATGCTTGATTATCTAGAAGAGGAGGTGGCATCGTTTTTTAATTGGATTCGAATTCATCACAAGCACTAAAATTACATAAAATTATGATTGTGAACATACATAATGTGTAGTTGTAACTATTTTAGAAAAAAATTGGACTAATTAATTTGCATAATATCTTATGCATACATTGTTGAGGATTAGGTCAAGATCAAATTAGTGAATCAAAACTAAAACCCATATCAACATTACTTTGAACAATAGTCCAAAAAGTTTCAAAATGTGGAAACTTTTATGCTTTGTGTGCATTTCTACACATTGTGGAAACTTCCACAACAATATGTGCAATTTTTCTCATTTTGGAAACTTCTATGCATGTTTTGTGTATTATATGAAGTTCTTAAAACAACAAAGGTATATATTATTTTCAATATGGGTTTTTTTTTTTAAGTTCAAATTGTATGCCCTTCTTTGAATGTTGAAAACCTTTAAATCCTAAATTTATAACTATACAATTAGAGAAGGGTTTAAACGTTACAGAAGGGTTCAAATGTTATTGTTCGATGCCACTTGCCTCTGCATATGCTAACAAAAACAATTTCAGTAAAATTAGAATAAAATTAAATATTCTTTTTCTAAATACACTAAAATGTGTTTGCATACCTCTCTTTCAATGTGGCATTATCGAATTTAGGTTGCAAGAGTGTTTTTTGCTTTCCCTAGTTTCACTCAACCACGTATTTACTCTTGATGTATTTTTATCGTAGTTTACATTGATGCTAAATGAATGGCATTGATGTTTTATATTTGGTTTTAAAAGCATAGAACATTGTATGCAGTTATGTTGTTTTAAAAACACACACATGGTTAAACCGTGTACGTGATTTTAACATTGAACCATGTATACAATTATAGCTTGGTAATACCGAGCCTATGTCATAGAACCGCGTATATAGTTTTTAAAAACCATGCACACAAAATTGATTTCCTAAAATTTTATCCATTTTTTGGCCCCCCATCTAAATGCACTTACCCTACACGAGCGCTTAAAATTAACCGATGATAATAAAGTGAATACTATCAAATCCACTACATATGAAACTTTAATAGAAGTTCAAAATAAGGTGTTACCTAAGGAGCCACCAAAGAAGCTAATCATATGACCTTAAAAATATGTACCCAAAATTGAAGGACTTACTCATTCATGTATCGAGGTAACAATATCATGACCTCTTAAACCCATTTAAGATATAACACTTACCAAATATCCAATCATTTTCCATGTCATTCAAATAACTAAAATTACTAATTTACAAGAGGATAGAAAATTTTACATAATTATACTATAGACACCTCATTTTGGTAAGAGTCATGTATTTGCATTGTCTTTGTCATGATATAGTCTATTAGGTTCATTTTATTACTCTAGGATCTTATTCGTACACTTTCCCTTCACAATGGACCCTTAATATTCTTGAATCATACATTTTTTCTCATGAACATCTTCATATCTATTATTTTTCTATCTTGAATTCCACCTAATTATCTTGCAATTCATTTTGGTCTATGTTTCATAGGTCTTCTACTTGTCCCTTTGAGGAATAGTCTAAAAGTGGTCTATATCACTTTCAAAATAATCTAAAATTGGTCAAGTCATTTGTGAGTCTAATTTGAAAACATTTCATGTTTTCTCATGCACAAAGAGTTTTGTTGTTACATTTGGAGGTTAGGTTAAGGGGATAAAGAGAATAAATTCAATGCATTTCCCCCATCATTTCCACAAAACAAACACACAATCCTACTCAATATCAACCTATGCATCTACCCCAAAAATTGTAGAACCATAAAAGAGTGGAGTAAAATATCGACACCTAGTGACATAGTTATTAGAAGCAGAGGTACATAGTTAACGACATGCTTATTTTGCAGGTACACCATCAATGATTAGCCAAATCTTCCCCATCCAAGAACTAGTTTAGGGTTTATAGGTGTTATCCCTATCATCTTCCATACCCTGATTTTAGTTTTATAATTCCATATTACTTCCAAGGTGGAGGGATTGCGGAACTACAAGAGGGTTAGGAGGGTTTTATAGATGAAGAAGGATAGGACGGTTTGACAAGTGAGGAGGGATAAGATGGTTTTATGGGTTAGGAGGTAAAAAGGGTTAGGTTGTTTTTAGTGCCACTTGCCTCTACATGGGCTAAAAAAACAATTTCAATAAAAATGAAAAAAAAATAACTATTTTTTTCTAAATGCACTAAAATGTGTTTGCATACCTCTCTTTCAGCATGGCATTATTAAATTTAGGTTGTTGGAGTGTCGTTTGCTTGTCCTAGTCTTACTCAATTATGCATTTCCTCTTGCTATCTTTAGTTTGTGGTTTGCGTTGATGCCAACTAAATGTCATCAATGATTTTTGTTCATTTTAAAACTAATATAATTATGTACGCAGTTATGCTATTTAAAAACTGCATACATGGTTAAACCACATACATGATTTTAACATTGAACCACATATACCATTCTAGCATGGTAATATAGAGCCTATATAATAGAACAACACATGCAATTTTTAAAAATTGCATGCACAATCAATTTCATAAAATTATATCCACTCTTTGGATTCCCATCTACGTGGACTTTCCCTACATGATTAATTAAAATTAACCCATGACAATAAAGTGAATACTATCAAATACACTACTTATGAACCTCCAACATAAATTCAAAATAAGGTATTACCTAAAGAGATACCAACGAAGCTATTCATACGACATTCAAAATATGTACCCAAAATTAAATAACTTACTCATTCATGTACTGAGGTAATAATATCAAAATATTACATGAAAAATACTTCCACACTACATGCTATAATACTTCATGGAAAATCTTAGAAACTTCTAGTAATATGTGGAAAATATACCATGAAATCTTGTACATTTAACCAAAGAGAGACTTTCATAATGAACTTTGTAAACCATACATCATAATTTTCCATTCCAAAACAAATTTATTTTCTCCAATGGAGGAAACTTCTTGTAAAGAGAATTTTGGATTGTTTTATACGTGCATGTATATCCGCTCCTTTAATTAAATTATTAGTCACTAATTTAATTTTATACGATATTTTATTTTAAGTTGTTGACCACATGGCCTAATTCAAAAAGTCATTAGACACCCTTAGAGTTATGTGGTGTAGACGGTTTATGGAAGACTAACTTTTGAATTTAAACATGTGAACCACTGAAATATACTTTACATTGAACTTACAGTATATTAATATAAATCTAAATCTTTTTCTATCACATCTTATATGAATAGGTCATAGTGAAGAATATTTAAAAAGGGAGGTAATGTTTTTTTATCTCATTGAATTAAAATACATTCACAAGAACTAAGATTACACAGAGTCATGATTCCAAACATGCATATTATGTAGCTACAACTCTTCAAGAGGTTTTTTCAACCAACTAATTTGCATAATATTTTATGCATCCATTGTTGAGAATTAGATCAAAATAAAAGGAGAAGTAAATAATAAAATTATACTTATCAGATTAATGAAGCATAGCTAAAACCTAGATCATCACCAATCTGCCCAACAATAAAAAAATAGTTACAAAAATATGGGAACTTTTATGCACTTTATGTAAATTTATACACATTGTGGAAAATTTAACATACACTATGTGCATTTTTTCTCATTTTGGGAACTTTTTTGCATAATTTGTACATCCTAGGAACCATTGTGCATTATGTGAACTTTACGCAAAATTGATAACTTTAGAAGGCCATAACTTTTATCTATGAACTCGAAATGACATGTTATTTTTTTAGAAAGTGATTGATTTTTAGAGGAAAATGAAAGTATTTTCCTAAGAGGAAAATACTTTTTATGATGCCCATCTATGTGCACTTTCCATACATCTACGTGAACTTTTATTCTTAATGCTTGATGTTAATGTGAGATTGCTTAAAGACCCATATGCTCATGCATCATCCAATTTGGTTAATATTGTTTTGAGCACAATGCTCACAAATTTGGGATGGGTGGTAGAACCACCTATTTTAATTTGAGGGTAAGTCCATAATGGGCCCTTCCTCTAGGTGAGGTATTTAATCTTTTCCAACCATCTACTAGATCTCAGACCATCTTCTTGAACCTATATTTTATCAACTTTATCTCCCCCTTACCCACCTCTCGCTCATAACCCATCCACCTCATCCAACATACTATATTTTTCATTTTCCATCTTCTTATGGGTTTATTCCCACCACTATCCATCCACCTCCACCAAGTTTTCTCCACAGATTCTCCACATACTCATTATCCCCAAGAATATTTATCTTCCACTACCTCTTTTTTCTTAGATTTCTTGTTAAAATATTCACCACTTTCTTGGGCATCAAAAAAATTACCTATCACCTTCAATTATATCTTCAAGATGGATTATATGTCAATCTATTATGTTTCCATCATTTCAACATCAAATAATTCCATCGTCTTTGTTGTAACATCCTCATCCTCTATTATTTTTGCCTTTAGTATTTTACCAAAGAGTTTGTCGACCTATTTTGTCTCGTTCCTTTCCTCTATACCACATGTGTGACATTCCTCATCTTCCTTATTTTACTTAGTTGATGTTTTATTCCCATTGACTACAATAAAATAAACATTTAGATAATCAAATATCTCCTTAATTACCCTCATATCTTCTCCAATTAAGAGATATTCTTCTTCAACTTTGTGGTTAAAATGAGGACCTCTATGAACAACCATCTTAGTTTATTCAACTTCTCTTAATGCAATATATTCATATTCCTATAACAAAATATCTTCTTCATCTCTACTCAATAATCCTTCTAAATCAATATCACTTGCACTCATGTGAGAATCCTTTACGTCTATGTCCATGCCTTTAGTTCTCCTTCTTCCCCTATATATTTTTTAATGTGTTTGATAGATAAAATTGGTGGGGGTTCTTTTCCTAGGGATCCCTCAATGTTCGAATCAAATTATCAAATTTGATATTATTTTTAATGGTATGGGTTGCTAAATCCTCTTGACTACTTTGGAGGAATTGAGGAACTACAAGAGGGTTATGAGGGTTTTACGAGTGAGGAGGGATATGAAGATGTTGAGGGAAAAGAGGGAAAGTATGGTTTTATGGGTTAGGAAGGATATGAGGGTCAAGTTATTGTTCAGTGCCACTTGCCTCTACATGTGCTGAAAAAAATAATACAATTTCAATAAAAATACAACAAAATTAACTAATTTTATTTCTAAATTCACTAAAATGACTCTATATACCTCTCTTTTAGCAAGGCATTATCGAGTTTAGGTTAATGGAGTGGTTTTTACATGCCTTAGTCACACTCAACCACATATTTCCTCTTGTTGTCTTTTACTCCCACTTTGCGATGATGCCAAATGAATGGCATCGATGATTTCTTTTTGGTTTTAAAATAACAAAACCATGAATGCAGTTATGTTGTTTTAAAACTGTGTGTATGGTTGAAACATGTACACAAATTTAACATTAAACCATGTATGCCATTTTGGCTTGTCATTATGTGATTTTAGCATTAAACCATGTATGCCAATCTGGCTTGGTAATATTGAGCCTATGTCATCGAACTGCATAGAGCGTTTTTAAAAATTGCATACATAGAATAAATTTCATAAATTCATGTATGATTTTTGGTCCCCTATATATGTGCACTTACCTACATGAGTGCTTAAATTAACCCATGACAATAAAGTGAATCTCCTCATCATTAATTAGAGGACAAACCATGTTTTGGGCATATTTTTTATATGTTAATATTGTATTTAGGTATATAGTGTGAGCAGATAAAAATAGACTCTCTAGTTACATAGTGAAAGATACATCTACATGATTTTGAGCAATTGCATTGATTTGACTTAAACTAAGTGTTGTTTCAATAAAATAGTGGTTAAGAGAGGTGGAGAAAGACACCTTAAAATTATTGAACCATGACAATCCATTTTTTAGTGTTGGAGGATAGCAACAGGGAGACCCCTATTTTGGGAGTCTTTTTATTTTTATGCAATCTGATTATATTTTTGGTGAATGAATGATCATTAGACCTACTTAGCATTGTGTTATTTCTAATCTAACATTGATTGGAATTGTGTAACAAGTTTATGATTGAAATAAAGACTCAGGAAGCTCGTATGGTGCTATTAAATTGATTAACAACCCTATAAACTGTAACAATCAATGCATGGCATAATTTGAATATAATTCATGAAGGAAGGGTCATATCACTCATCAAATGCTTTGAGGCCATTAGGTGAGTCTTTTGATTGATATTGTTAGATTTCTTAACATTTAAATGAGATTTGTACACAACATAACCATTTTGGCAACATATAGACATGTAGATGGTCATAATTGTTTGCAGTAAAGTCTATTTTGACTTAGTTAAAGTGATCCAATATAAAATCTATTTTGTTCCTTGAGTAGGAAAATTCTATGTCTCTAATATTGAAGGTAAGAGTTCAAGAAGAAAAGTTTAATATTAGCGATTTGGAATATGTGCAATTGCTTATATCACATACCAATATTTCAAGAACTGTTACAAATTGTCATTGATTATATTGATGAAGGTTGTAAAAATAATTTCAAATAGTAGCCTCTAATATTATGTGTTTTCTTGATCAAACACCTTGCACGAGTGTCCATAGAGATAAATAAGTATGGAAACATAAATAAGGCTGTAAGTCTCAAAAATGAGTAAAGATCTTACATTGACACATTACATTCAATGAATATGTTTAACATCATGTATATAGTGTGAGCGGATAAAAATAGACTCTCTAGTTACACAATGAAAGAGACATCTATAGGATTTTGAGCAATTGCATTTATTTGAGTGAAAGTAAGTGTTGTTTCAATAGGATAGTGGTTAAGAGAGGTGGATAAAGACACCTTAGAAATATTGAACCATGGAAGGAGACTTTAAATGTACAACGTGAGTAAAAAAACTCTTATACCCTATTTTGTTGTTTACACATAGTGGTCTGTGTCAACTGTAAACTTTATCCATGCATTACTTATTTGGAATCACTCAATTTCATTACAAAAAACACTTCACTCACTAATTATGGTTTTAATAGGTTCACAGTATATCCCCAAGAAACAAGTAACCCTTTCTCTATTGATAGACCCAAAGTAGGGCATAAGGCATAATACCACATTTAGCTTCCAAAATAGTTATTTGAATCCTTCAACCTATTCTAAGTCATATGAAGGATCTCTTTTGGTTTCAAAATAGTGTTATTATGTTAATACTAAAGGAGTCCTTGCATGGCTTGAAATGATAACCAAAGATGGGGAATTACAAGTTTGATAGCTATGTGGTTGGACTTGGGCTTGCAAACAATAAATATGATCTTTATGTGTACTCTAAACAAGAAGGTAATAACTTTGTCACCTTAGTTCTTTATGCAGATGACATGTTGTTGATTACGAATGACAATGAAATTAGCAAGCACGTAAAATATCAATTGTCTACAAAGTTTGACATGAAATATATTGGTGCCACAAGATTCATCTTGGGTTTGGGAGTCAAACATGATTGTTCTAACATGAATCTCTAGATAGACTAGATAGAGTATGTTGAGTTGATATTTGAGAGGTTCAGGATGCAAGATAGAATGTCAGTGTATATGCCCTCTCTAGTTGGTTGAAAACTATCTACTATGTAATGCAACAAAATGAAAAATTATTGGGAAGACATGACTTAGGTTCTATATGTGAATGCAATGTGAAGCACAATGTTTACAATGGTTTACTCAAGACAGGACATTGCACATGCAATGGGAGTAGTCAACAAATTCATGTCCAATCCAAGACGGAAAAATAGATGGCAATGAAGAGGATCTTCAAGTATATACTCAAGACTTCTGACCAGAAAAGTTTCTATCCAGTTAAACTTGGTGAAAGCAAAATGTTGAATCTCTAGGGATTTGTGGATATTGATTGGGCTAAAGATCTTAATTGTTGTAGATCTACTATTTCTTATTCTACACATTACAATTGAATTGAACATATATATTCTGATATATGTTTTGGATAGCTTTTAATTTTGGGGGGTCTAATATGAAATAATTTCTACAAAACCTTTGTCATTTTATTAATTTTCAATACGATAACTATATTACTATGAAATTAAGTATATGATTTATCAAATAATTACCCTTTTTTTTCATCTGTAATAAACTTCAACCTTTTTATCACAATTTCGTTGGTCAATAAAAAAGATACAGAAATACTCACCATTTTATCTATACTTGGAAAAGAAATAACATATAATCAAAAGCATGATATCCAAAAAGTTTTAGAACTCCATCCCACTAATATGTTTGGCTATATTCTCATTACACTATTCTTAAATGAAAAAATATATGTTAATATATCAACCATATTTTCATTATACTTTTTTTAAATGAAAAAAAATAAAAAAAATATTTCAAGTATTATAAAAATATAGTAAACTTTAATTTAAGCACCGAACTAGTCATTTCAAATTATTTACGAGTCTCACACCTTACGATAATGTAAGCTATGAACGTCTATAATTTTAGTTTTTTTTTACTGATTATATATTTTGATCTCATAATTTAAATTCCATACTGTTAAGACGTTTAAACCAAATTTATGCAATGACTGAATTTGACGGTTGACTTGCTTCTCATGAATTTTTTTGGTTACGACGGTTATTTATTTTGCATTCTCCTTCAAATGTTAGTATAGCTCATGGTAGGAAACAAAAACATTAAAGACAATTTATATATTTATTCTAATCCTTCAGAATTTTTGAGTTTGTCAATAAAAGTTACGGTCTACAAAAAGTTAATTTTGTTTTTTATTTAAAAACGCAAATACAATTATATGGGCATCTTATATTTTATGAAGTAAAAACATAAATATAGTTATATGGGCATCAAATTTAGTTTTTAATCTCGTGTTGCTTACTCAACATTTTATACTATTTTTTTTAATCATTTCAATTATTAGGATTTTAGTTAGATTTTTTTTTTTTTTTTTTTTTCACATAGTATGAATGTTTATAATATATTTAAGCATAGGGTGAAAGGATGGAGTCATGTGGTGGGACCTAAGTGATTTGTCAGTCTTCATTTATATTTAATATTTCTTAAGTTTTAAGGGATCGGTTACCTTTGAATTCATATAGTTGACTTGGTGGTTATAGGGAAGTTTGCCCTGTTCAAATTAGCATTGAATAAGTTCCAAGACGTTGGGTTTAAACTTCAATTCTTTCAATTATTAAAAAATATATATATTACATCCCCTACAATCAAATTGAATTTTTAACCTCCCAGTGTGTTACCCCTTCATTTTTTTAACAAATTTTATAAATTTGTTAGTTTTTAAGTTGTAGTGTAATAGTTAAAATGAATGCACAATTAAAATTAAATCTCAACAACAATAAAACTGCCAACTTATATTCCAAATGGAATATAAATTTACTAATCACACAATTAAATATATCAAAAAGTCCCAAACTTATTACTTTTCTCTCTTATAAGATTATAACATGGTAACTTCAATATATATTTCATAAATTTAAAATAGTAAAAGATATAAATTGTTAAGGCCTTTCAAATAAAATATATTATCGAGCAAGTAACTTTAACTAGTAACTACATTAAAAAGGGAAAGAGCTTATGCAACCAGTGTGTTCAGTGAACACCAACTCTTTATGGGAAAGCAGAACAAAGCTATTACACTGACTATTGAATAAAGCAAAACTAATTACCATGACTATTGTATCAGCAACTTGAACTCCTCCCGTGCCAGCCATGGCGACCCTTAAAAAGATCTTCGGTTTCCCTTTCTTAATCATCACCCCTACAGTTAAAGGTGCTTTTCGCTTCCAAATGGTTCAGGCATAGTCGACATCTGAATTAGTGAGGCGGTTGCTTCCTCTGATGTACTCTCAACTACATGACCAGGAAAAGTGTAACTTCGGTACTCGTATCCGCTTTGCGAACCTTCCCTTGAAGTTCTGGTCTGCTCAGACATTTTGGCTTTGGAGCTTGCTCTTTGATGGGAACTTGGGTTTCTTGTGGCACCTTTTATCCAGATCAGTTCCTCCACCACCTCTTTCATCGAGGGTCTCCTCTTCCTTTGCAATTGAAGACATTCCCTAGCTAACATTGCCATATCTTCCATTTGTTGCCGATTTTCCTCCTTGAATACTTTGCTATCTAATATTTCAATCAACCGGTTGTTGTTGAGTCTAGACAGAAAAAGACTAGATAAAATACACTCCTCATTGGCCCTTTGTACAGACATGGGTTCTAGACCAGTTAAGAGCTCAACCAGGACTACACCAAAACTATATACATCGCTTTTGTCTGTGAGCTGATACGATTGGAAGTACTCAGGATCCAAGTAACCCCTTGTGCCTATGATATTAGTGGTGAGATGTGTTTTATCGGTGGTAGAGATTAGACGAGAAATCCCAAAGTCAGCAACTTTTGGAGAGAGACTCTGGTCCAAAAGAATGTTAGAAGATTTTACATCCCGGTGGAAAATAGGCTGAGATGCTCCAGAATGCAGATATGTCAAAGCCTCCCCTATCTCTATTGCAATCAGTAGACGTGATGTCCAAGGCAAATAGCTCTCACTGGAATGTAAATGTTCAGAGAGTGTTCCATTGGGAACAAATTCCGATACCAACAACGGAAATTGAGTTTGAAGGCAACATCCAAACAATTTCACGATGTTTCTGTGATTAATTTGGGAGAGAATTGTAACTTCGTTAATAAACTCATGGTCATTCTGTAGATTCAAAACTTGCTTGGACTTTTTAACGGCCACAAGAGTACCATCTAAGAGCGTGCCTTTGTACACGATGCCAAAGCCACCACTTCCCAACTCCATGTCATTTGAATAATTTTTACATGCTCTTTCTAATTCCTTGGCAGAAAACATTCTCAAGGTTTCTCTTCCGACTCTGGAAACGATGTATTGCTGCAACTGCTGAAAATACTTGGCCTCCACAAGTTTCAAGTGACGTTTCTTCAGCCACCAAATCAAAACAGACGCTGCCAAAGAGACTAGCACAAATGAAGAGACCGACCCTGCATGTTTCACCGAACATTAAATATACTTTTTCTTAGTTATACATGTTTTCAGATAACTTTTTAGGAGACGGTTAAACAATAAACTCAAAGGTATTACATTTTTTTACCTATGATTGCAGGGATGACAATATGTTTTGAGTTTGGGGACTGCAGGCATTGAAAGCCATCTCCTTTATAACCCTTTGCACAAGAACAGTTGTAAGAACCTGGAAAATTATGACATACGCCCCCCTTCGAAGGTTCAATGCATCGATTCAACTCTCCACGGCTGCATTCGTCCACATCTGTACATCCACATAATTATCAAAGGATTAGGAGTCTTGAGAACCTAAAGAGGGATGATTATAAAAGCAAACACAGGTGTTCTAGTTTACAAAAGTGTTTACCTGTGCAAGAAGTACCATTTGAGTAACCAGATCCTTCATATCCAGGAAGACATTTGCAAACATGCCCCTCCCCTGTTGGGGAATCTATGCATTCTGCATTGACGTCGCAAGATGAATTGGCCGTTGATTTAGCTACAGAGCAATTCTGAACGCCGATACCCCAGTTAACGCGGAGGCCATAATAAGCCTTCCTTCCTTCTCCCCAAAAAAGGTCTGTGTTGTTATCGACTATCTTGAAGGTAGACGGGTCAAATACGGTCGAGAAGCCACAGAGTGTTTTGTTTTTATAACCAAACAAACCTCCGCCAGTGAAATTTATCGACTTCCAATTATCTGCAAGGGCAGTTTCACAACAGCCATAATTGCAGTATTTTTGACCACCGAGATTTGAACAATCAGGTATACATTTCACCTGACCATACTCCCCATATGAGTAAGTACCCCATGTCCCGCAACCAATGACCACGAATCTATTGGACGTGGAAATCGTATAAGGCCCCTCTTCAGGAAGCTCAAACAGCTTTCTTTCATCAGTAGATGACTCACACGACTGAGCATATATATTGGTCGAATTTATGATGAGGTGACCCGTATAATCGATCTCCATAATTTTGAAAATCCTCTTAAGATAATGAGTAGCATTTTCAAACGACAAGGGAAGAAACAGAGCGAGCTTCCCAGTAGACTTTTGCTTCGTGCAATTGATTTGAAAACCAGGGAATCCACAATCAGAATTGTGAATCCAAAAAGGGTAACTCACATTCATCGACCCGCACCTTTCAGGACGGCATTTTGCAGCCGTGGCAAAGCCCACTAAACAAAAACAGATTAAAAATCGAACAGCAACTTTCAAATGCATTTGCATTTCCAAAATCAACCGGCTACTCAATTACCAAAATGCAAGAAACGATGGTGAGAAATGGAAAGCTGCTGGAAAATAAATAGCCGGTTGCATTGTTGACTGGGCAACAGCAGAAGTGGCATTGCGCTTTCTCGGAGCTTTCGGAATATCTCTCAGTCAATACAAGTCAAGTCTTCACGATTTTCTATGTATTCATTGAAAGAGTAGTTTAAAAATAATGGAAGATTTTTTCTCTACATAAAATATCTTTCAACTAAATTTAATGGAAAATTAACTCGGCTGAAAATTATGTGGACCTAACTTGGTTGCAAATTATGTTAGTTTCACATAATTTGAGGATTCCTTTTTTCAATGTATAAATAGAAGCGTGCATGTTAATTTGTGAAAGAGGTGGGTATATTTGGAAATTTTAATAAAGTTGATGTATTAAATATGAATTAAATTTTAATAAAGTATTTAATATTTAAATTAATCAATGAAATAAATATATATAATTAAAAAGTTATATTTTAAATATGATGGTGATTGAAAATAGATTTTAAGATTATTTTTAATATTTATGTGAAAGGTCGAAAATTAAAAATATGACTTTTGATTTTTGTGTTCCTTTTTATGTTTTTTTGTTTTATTATTTTTATTTTACTTATTGTGACATGATATTTGAAAATGGCTATGGAATGTTTTTGGGGTATGTGTTAAGGTTAATAATTAATGTAGGACTAATTACCTATTTATGTTTTCAAGGCCCACAATGATAATAAAAATATTGATAATGAAAAAATTGCGTAATGAAAATTGTATAACATAGATAACTTTAATGAAGGCTCCATTAATAATCTGTAATAGAATGATAGCTCACACACTGATGATTTCTGTCGTGATATCTTGATCCCTAAATGGAGTATAACACTTGTCTAACTAACATTTGAATTCAAACTTAACAATATTATCACTTATGTTGACTTCTACGAGCTAGGATCTAAAAATAAGGAAAGAAGACGACACAAGTGCACCCAACTCAAAAGGTACCTAAAACACAAGATAAGATAAGGTACAAATAGGGGGAGTCTAGTACATTGGAATAAAACAAGAGGGTCTATATTGCCTAATTTAAGCTAAATTACTCTTACATAAAAATATATATTAAATAAACATAAATTACTGTTAAATAAATGTCATGTGGCCATTTTTACATGTCTACACTTTTTCTCACCTTGAGGTGTAGCTATAAAATAGAAAGTGTAAGCAAGCACTGCAAAGTAGAATAGAAAAAAGATGTAAAAAAGTATATTGTTATCTGGATCTCTAGCACTAGAATAATGAGTCTCAAAATCCTCAAAGTATGCCCAAAATATAATATGGAACTCTTTTACATAGTGACACTAGGGTACAATGTTGTCATAAATATGGTAAAACTATGCACACAAGAGGGATATATGATAATATAGTCTACAAGAATAATTAGAACCTTAATGTGCTAAAAGCAGTAAGTGGAAGTAAATCTATATGATTGAACAAGTAATTGAAATGATGAAAATATAAATAGATAGAAACAAATACACTCGGGAAGTATTATGGACTTCTAAAATTGAAAGAAGGCTATGAAAAATAATTGGATTGTACCTTATAGTACTGGTTGTTGACTAGGGTATATTTGGTTTATCATCGATGGTGTACCATACAAAATAAACATGTCATTGATTGTGTGCCTATGTTGCTACTGACTATGTACCTAGATGTCTATTTTTTCTTTACTCTTTTGTAGTTATATAATTTTGTGGGCAGGTGAGTGGGATGATATCAAGTAGGACCATGCATTCGCTTTGTGGAAATGATGTAAAAAATGTGTTGAAATTATTCTCTTTCTCCCCTTAACTTAACCTTTAAATGTAGTAACACATAAATGTGTGCATGAGAAAACATGACATGTTGTCACAAAGGACTCACAAACAAATTGAATACTTTTAGATTATTTTAAAAGAGTTCAAGACTACTTTTAGACTATTCTTAAAAAGGTCAAGATCGAAGGCCCATGAAATAAACACTGAAATGAACTGCAAGATAACTTGGTGGAATTTAAGGTCAAAAAATAATAAATTTGAAGGTGTTCATGAGAAAATATAGATGATGTAAGATTATGAAGGGTTCATTGTGAAGGGAAAACATACGAATAATATCCTAGAATAAGAAAATGAACCAAATTTACCAAAGCATGACAAAGACAATGAAAACGCATGACTTGTACTAAAATTAGGTGTCTACAATAATAATTATGTTAACTTTTCTATCCTCTTATAAATTAGTAGTTTCTAGTTATTTGAATGGCAAGATAAATGATTGGATATTTGGTAGGTGATATATGTTGAATATAAGAGGTTATGATTATATCACCTTGGTACATGAATGAATAGGTACTTGAATTTTGGGTGTAATTTTTCAAAGTTGTATGAAAAACTTCTTTACTTGATCTTTGTGTAACACCTAATAGATTTAAGAAGGATCTTCAACCAAGAACTCTCCATGAATCGAGTATCACAACCATGAAGTTAATGTATTGCACACAAAGAATAAACTATATATTATCCACTCTATGTCAAATAATTTACAATAGAGAAGTACAAATAGATAAAATATGAGAGAAACCTAACCATCCCATGAATATGGGACTAACTTCCCCAATATAAGTGGAAGTAAGCATTATCCCATCATCTTCATAAATGTGGGATAATCATCTCCAATGAAATAACACCTAAGTAAGCTAAAGAGTAGGAAATTAATATCCTACACCAACACCCCCCTTAAGCTTAACTTAGGTGGGTACAATAAATTATTCAATGTAAAATCATGCCAATCCATTTTGCCAGAGTACATGGATGTCGAGTCATTGTAACTGCCAAGTGAAAGTAGGAATGTTGTTGAATACAAGGATCACAAAATATAAACACTGCACTCGATAATACTAGATAGAATGATGAATTCAAAGAATCATTGCTTGAACACCCTCCAATAAGATGGTGATAAGTGAGCACAAACACTAGTGGGGATGCTACACTGGTGTCACTAGTGGGTATACCACACTGGTGTCACTATAAGAATCATCAAAAATTCTATGGAGACAAGTAAAAAATCTTCATATGGGTTCTGGAAAATAAAGTGTCTGAATAAGATACCTATGTACAAAGGAGGAATCTAGAAAACTACTTAAAAAATATAAAATATACATATAACTCTCACAAATTGGAGAAAAGAGAAAAAAACCCATAGGAAAAAATCCCCTCCGAAAGAGAGAAAAGAAAAAGAGAGAGATAGAAATCCTCCCAAAGATGATGTTGAAGTAGTCCACACTCCAAGTACTCAAAAGTCACAAATGAACTCAATATGCACGAGTGGTATGAATCCACTACTCGTTCAAAAAAATAACTGACACTAGGCTTCACCAAAATAGCTTCAATCAACAAGACTGTCAATGGTAATAAAAGTGTAAAATAGTACTACATATGCAAGGAATGTTTAATGCCTAAGAAGCATAATTTACACCACACCCCCCCCATACTGTGGACTGTGTGGAGTGATGACAAAAAAACTATATGTACACCCCCATAATGATGGAGTGGATGAAAAAGGTATTCACGAGTGGTCTGAATCCACTACTCAAACATCAAACAAGATGACATTGTATGCATTAGAATAGATCCATATCATGTTGAAAGAGATTATCGAACTATCAAAGAAGACAAGATGACATTGGGATTCCCCAGTAGATCTATACTTCAATATGTGGAAAACTATCAACTATCAAAAAAGCGGTGTCAAAAATATAAATAAGGTCTCTAAAAAGGATGGCTATGGTGATGATGGAAGAGATAAGCAACTTAAAAAGTGAAAAGGTGCCCAAAATAGAGGACATAAATGCATGAAGGTAGACAAGGGTGAATCAACAAACCCTCTTGTGTCACTTTATAAATCAGTGTGAGTATAATATATCCCATACATAGAAAAACATTAAATGAAAACAAGGAAGACACTAGGCTTCACCAGAATAGCTCCAAATAAGGAGACTATTGACCTATCAAAAAAGTTATCACCAATCATGAGAGATGCTCCAAAAATAAGGGAGCGTAAAAGTGTAACCATAAAAAATTTAAGACACTAAAAAAGGGGCCTTGATGGAGACATGATAAAAAATACAAGTTTGTCAAAGTAACATTATGTAAACTAGAATAGAGAATGTTATGGATCGATGAAAGAGTGTGGAAAATGGTAAAAAAAAACTATCATATATGCAAAAACATATCTAAAATGATTAACTACCAATCATGACAACCTATAAAACACATGCAAAGGATGTCAAACTCAGCTGAAAATGCATCTAAGATAGTGCAAAGTGTAAGAGTGGTATAAGCAATATAATGTGGGCCAAGAAAGAGTAGTCGGCCAAAGATCATGCAAATAGGATGTTGGTCGCAGTAAAAAATGCGTCTAAAATTGTAATGAGAGAGAAAATCCCCCATGGTTATTGTATAACCCCCCCTCCCTCAAATTTAACACTTTACATTTTAGTGCATTTTATAAGACAAATGACACTAATAGATCGGGCATTAAAAAACATACACTTTTGAAAAAATAGCACTCAATTTCAAGTTACTGATCAAAGATATAGTTTTTACAAGGTTATCCCATCATAAATTGGTCAAAAAGAAAAAATTGAACCAAAAAATGATAAATTCTTGGAGAAGATTAAATTATTCTACCATATTTATAAAAAGTGGATTTGAAGGAAATTTGCAACAAAGAAAAAGAACAATCTTTCACATAGATCAATATTTCACACTAACTTTTAACTTTAAACACAATATCTAATTTTTTTTCTTGATCGTGTATAAAAAATCACAGAAAAATAGAATCACATGGTCAACCTTATATCCTCATATCTCCTTGGATATTGATCAGAGTCTTTATTATGACCATTTTTTGGAAACCTCTCGAAGTCCTCTTTCCAGTAGTGAAAGAATGTTTTGAATTAGAAACCTATGTGAAGAGAAAACTAATAATGTGAAAAATGGCAATTAGAGACCATTCTGACACCATGATAGAGTTAAGAAGACTCTTAAACCAAGATCTCTCCATGAATCTATTATCATAACCATGAATCTAATGCATTACACATAAAGAATAAAGTATCTATTATCCACTCTATTCCATATCAAATAGGTTACAATAGAGATGTACAAATAGAAAGAAGATAGGAGAATCTTGACCATCCCATGTATGTGGGACTAACTTCCCCAATATAGGTGTAAGTAAGACATAAACCCATCATCTTCATGAATGTGGGATAAAACATCTCAAATGAAATAACATGTAGATAAGCTAAAGAGTAGGAAGGTAATATCCTACACCGATAACACCTTGTTTTCAACTTTTCTTGAAGGCTTATAGGTAGTGACTTTGATAGTTATCAAATTATTATCATGGGTGAATTTTACGTTCTCATGTAGTGTTGACATAATTACTTTCATTTGATTATTCCCCCATTGTCTAACCTATGCACCATATGTCCCATTATCTTGTAATACATGAAACCAAACTAAAAAGGTCTCAATACCCACTTTGATAGGTAAGGTAATTCATCCACATGTTTTACTATTTATGTCATCATATCTTTTAATAATATTAGTTGTACTAGCTAAATTCATCTGTGTGTATCCAAGACAAGTAAAAAAATCATTGTGCACACATTTTTACTTCAATCATTATCAATCAAAATCCTATTTGTTAGCCTTCAATTTATATATATCAAATCTTGAATGAAGAGTGGTCCATTATTAGAATCATCCTTTAAAATGTAATGATTGTAGAATTAGAGGAGGCTCTTTATGTATGCCATTGAACACACCTACAAATCTATCAATTAGATGATCATTATAATATTGTGATGGTTTCTCTTGACTTATCATATGAACATTGTCTTCGTCTTTAAATTGATTATCATTATTGGGAATATAATTGGTAAATATTTTCAAGTGTTGATTTTATTATGTGATTGATTCATTCAAATTACTATTTTGACCTTCTAATTGGATTTGACTATTTTCAATTAGGTCTTGGATCTTATGTTTCAAAGGAATACATATTTTTGTATACTTTCTAGGGACTCTATGATAATCACAATATGTATTAGAATCATATTTCTTTGGAAAGGACCTTGATGTGTCAATCTCTTTCTTTGGAGATAAATTATCAATCATATTACATTCAAGCAATCATTTATGCACATTTTGAGGAATTTTAGTTAATCGTATAAATTATCTACATTCACTTTGTTATGATAATACTAACTATTAGATGGTTGGTCTATTGCATTTACTACATTCTTGGCATCATTAGTAGGTTGGAAAGTATTATCACTATTTTTTTATGTGGAGGATGAAAATATGTTCAAAAAACTACATCAACCACATAAAAGTATAAGGGGTAAGATAGGTCTGACAAAAAATACAATAAAATATTAAATAAATACAAAATATTCCAATTTAATAGAAGGATAATTATTTTACCTTAATTTTTATTAATCAATTTATATGTTGTACTAATGGATTTAAAAATTGAAAGAGATTAGAATGCTAAAGATGTACAATAATTAACAATTTTAATTTTGGAAATTGATAAATATGGAAAATTACTATTTTTAGAAAACACTAAGAATAAATGCACTTAGATTAAATATGAATTTATGTTGGATATTGATGATTTTTGACACTAAAATCTAGAAAAAGATAGTATTGTGACTATGCTTAATCAGTAGTAAAATCTGAAACTATTTTTCGCAAGGTCTGTATTCCCTAGACAATGACATAGGTTGGTCATGTATGTTGACTTCAAACTTGTCCTAATTGATTGTGAATGATGAATGATAGTGAAAATAAATAAAACTAGAATTGTTACAGTGTAAGGCTAGAAATAGAATATGATTATATTTTAAGACAATATCGCACTCTGAAGACAAAATTACTTGCCACTTATATCATTTGGCTATGGACTTTTTGTGTTGACTATGATAAAAATCAAATTACTCACCTCTTATGCCTACATTTGTTGATCATTCTAATATGGATGAATTCATATTATGCCACACATATTTCATTATTTTCTTCTTCTTCTTTACTTTGAAACCCTAGAGTTCTTTGTTAGAGATAGAAACCTGCAAAAAAGAGAGTAAGAGTGTAATGGGTTGAGTTGACCCAATTCAACCCCTTGATGATTTAATGTTTCTTATATTTTTATATAATCATAATATTCAAGTCAATCCCATGTAGTTTTCCCACCTAGAGTGATTGTGTAATTTTGTTCCTTGATTATATGTATACAACTATAAATATGGCTCTGATAATTGAAAATGATAGCTCTTGACATTATTTGAAATGCTTCAAACTTGATTTGAGACTACTCCTAGTGCTTGATATTAAACTTTGGAAGAATAGAAAAAAATTTCTCAGTGTGTAATAGTGTAAAATATAGATGTTCAATAAATAATCAAGTCCTTTGAAATAAGGTTTTAATTTGCTTATATAGTGAAATATTTTCATAAATTCCTTTAGACAACCTTATAAAACATGCAAAAAGGCCCAAATAATATTTTAAAATTTTTAAACTAGCCATTATTTGGTGTGGGACATGACCACTCTAGGTGAACAGGCCCATGGTAGTGGACCTATTTACCTAGCACGGACATGTCCCAAAAAATCAATGATAGCTGTTCTAAGTTGGAGACATTTTGAGTAGTAACATAAACTATTTTGAGAATCTAAATTGGAAAGTTTTATGTAGTAATGACAACAAACAAGAGGTTGAGCCCACATATAGATAAATGGCTTAGAAGAATGGAGAATAATCGTCATGTATTTGGGCATAAATCATTTGGTTTAAGATGTGTCAAGAATTATCATTGTCAAGTACATGTGGCTAGATTTATGTGTCTACATTTGACCCTTTTTTATTCTAGTAATGAAATTGCTATATTAAAGGATAAATGATTAAACTTGAGTGCATACAACACACTTTTTATTTGAGAGGATACTCCAACTTTATAGGGCACTCTAATTTAGTAAACCGTGCAACAACGCATGAAGTAGCCATTTGTCCATATTTAAAATTTTGAAAATTGATAAATTGAGATGAGAGTAAGGAAGGAATATTCCTATATGGAGATGAAATCATATTGACTTGTAACTTGTAAATATTATGGAGAATTGTGCCCCCTTATTAAAGCATGTGGACAATTTGAACCATAAGAAAATTGAAAGTGATTGAGTCTCAATTTTGAATAACTAATCAATCCCTTGAGTTGGAAAAATGTATATTCTGATGCAAATGAATAGGGAAAGTACCAAATGTACTCATCTAAATAAGTTGGAACCATGATGGGTTTTCTAAAAAAGATGCCAAGGTCATTGGGTGTTACTAAACTCAAACATACACCACCTATAATAGAAGATGGAATCACACAATTAGTTTGATAAAAGTGATGCCAAGGTCATTAAGTGTCACTGCACTCAAACATGCATTACCCATAATAGATCAAATCACACCATTGTAGATATATTTAATTTCTATTTTCATGATCAAAAGAGAATGAAGGATATTCATGTCCCCATCATGAGCTCAGTGCCCAATGAAATGCATTTTAATCTTTGAAACTATAACTTTAAATTTTGAAAATGTGAATGAATAAGCATCATTCCTTTGAAACTATAACTTTGAACTTTAAAAATGCACAAGAATAATCATCATGCCTTTGAAATTGTAATTTTGAAATTTTAAAATGTGTATGAACAAGTATCATGCCTTTTATACTTTGAAAATGTATATATAAAGATAAACAAGTATCATGCCCTATAAATATATGTCAAATGATATTGTATGACATGCATCTATATGCTCAAATATAATTATATTTGAAACATGTGACTTTAATCTTGTAACTATTTTTCATATGCATTCAAGTGTATGATTTTATACTTGAGGTTTTGAAAATTGAGTGCATATGCATGTCATATGCCCCCATGATATGTATTAATGTACCAAATCTTTAAATTACTTTGAATATTTGAAATCTTTATTTTGAATCTTTGAAACTTATATTTTGAATATTTGAAACTTGTACTCTCTCACAAATATTTTTTTTGTATATTCATGGATGTTTGGATATCTAAGACAAGCCCCCTATCATGCATCCATTTTGAAATGAGGGATGTATCCCCTTCTGATGCCTCTATTTTGAGATGAGAGATGTAGCATATAGGTCACTCATCTCAGAAGAATAACTAATTATATCATGCGATAAAGATATAGTCATGTAAATCATGTCATAATGTAGAGAGTATGTTATCATAGTAATGTAATTGTCAATGAAGCATGTATGTAACACAATTGAGTGTAAGGAGCACATTTGTCATGTCTAAATAGCTTTAGAAATGAGGCATGCAATAAAATAAGCATCTTTGAAGCAGACTATGAAGTAAAATTGCATCATATGTATCATGAAACCACTAATAAAGCCTAAAAAATACAACACGCAATGTCACACATAAGGCCAAGGATCACATATAAGGGACATTTCAAATTTCATACATACAAAGAAACATCACACATATAGGGCCAAGGGCCATGAGCAATGGATATGTTAAAATGTCACACAAGTAAATATTGGACACATAAGGCCAAGTGACATAAACAATGAGATTTTTCAAATGTCACATAATATAGGGCCAAAGGCCTCAAGTAATTGGACATGTTCAATTTTTTCACATACCACACACAATAAGAAAGCAATGTCAAGCCTATTGTTGATGGGTTGTTCAACACACCAAATCAAAGTGTAGATGGTAACCCATAAAGACTCTCTTAAAATGAGGCATGTAAGGTCTCCCCAAGGTATGTTATTACTGATTCAAGATGTTCTAGATGACCTAATTGGTCTATGTGGAATAATTTCAATTCAAGGGGTCTACTGGTTTGGAATATTATAAACTAGTTTCAGTGTTGGTCTGGTCTTTTGATGGATTTAGAGGGAATTTGAGTTTATTTGTTTCAGTCACGCAGGTTTTAATTAAATAAGAGTGTAGATGATTTAAATATTTATTCATTCATTACATATTTATTCAAAAGTGCATTTATGATAATGGAATATATCTTACAATTGAGATAAAATAATAACAACATATTGCATTCACCTACACTAACCTTAGCTAATAGAGACACAAAAAATTATAAAAGAGAAGGGGAAAAGGAAAAAACCTCATCAAAATGCAATTAAATAGAATCTATTTGAATGAATGAAACCCATAAATTAATCCCCATCTGGCCAGCATTCACACAACCACAAATGGGAACTAGTGTCAGCATCTGAGGAATAGAAAGTAAGAAGAATAACACTACCACTATATCATATGCATAGGCAATGAAATAACCACTTCACAACCTATATTAATAACAATATATGCTTAGATAAAACAAACTCGAGTTTACATTCACCATTAGATTAAAATTTTGATAGCCTAACACTAAAGAATAAGAGAGGAAGAGAGGAATAAATAAATAAGTGACTAGTCCACAATGTCTCCAATGGAGGAAAAATGAGCCAACCCTTAGAATGACACTCATTTGGAAATATATAGCGAACTTGGTCCATAGAGGGAAAGGATTTTCCCTTTAGAAATTTTTCTTTGACTTTTGTTTCTCACCACTTTTCACCAATCAACACTTTATGCTTACAAAAAGACAAAAATGAATTAAAATATTACAATTAAAAGGCTCCAAAACAAAATAATACATTAAAATGTGAATAGATTTTAACACAGGCAAAATTTCCCAAAATTGAAAACATCATTGCAACTAGGCGAGAACAAGATCTTTGATGATGTAAATTATTCAAAAACTATAACTAATTCTCAAAATATCATCAAAAACCCAACTCAGGCTCAAAAATGGCCTCTCGAACCTAATCAAGCTTTTGGGAGGCACATGTAAGTTTAAAAATGCACTTTAAAAAAACTCAATTCTAATCAGGGTTCAAAATCATGAATACAACTAGAGGCACTTTGTATACACGTTGTAGACCTAATCAAGGTATCATTTCCTAATTAGCATTGTCTTTAGTTTGTTGGGGGGCCAAGACCTATTTGAGTCTTAGACCCCCAATTAGCACTATCATAATTTGGCCTAGCGAGCTCTCCTGTTAATTAGGATTCAAATCCCACATGGCACTATCAAAGGATGGGGATAGACCTATAGACGTAGTTAGGATCTATAGCCCGATTAACACTAGGATTTGGGGCCCCAAGTCCCAATGACCTAGTCAAGGCTTGGGTCCTTATTAGCATTGTGTTGAGCTCTTTGATAGGCTACCAATTAACATTATCTTGCCAATAAAAGAAACTTACAAACCTAGTCAAGGAAATAAACCCAATTACAACTAAGACTACCCCCCCCCTCATGATGAAAAGACCTAACTGGGGTTCATAGAACCAATTAGAACTATTGAATGAAAATGACCCCCACCTATACCTAATCATAATTTTAAGTCTAATTACGTCTACAACACATAAAAAATCCAACAAGACGAATCATAAAAAAAATCCAATTACAACTATGAAGTGAAAATTTTGACCTTGAAGACCTAATTGGGGGTTGAAATCCTAATTAGATCTAGAAACTTAGAAAATTTCTCAGTGAACTACTACAAGCCTAATCAATGAATCATAACAATTCCTACACTAGCACCTAATGGAGATTTATAATAATGAGATAGTAATGCCCATGTATCCTTAGTAATGTTATATGCAATCAAATCATCTCTAAAATTATCATTGAGGGGTGTTGTATCCTATAATGGGGTTGCAACTAATTAATCTGTGATAACTTGGCCTTTTATGGATTTATGAGATATAATATTCAAATCAAACTAAATGAGTAACATTACTCATTTTTCTATACATCTTGACAGATGAGGTTTTAACATGAGAAACTTTAATGGACCAACCCTAGTAATAACTTGGGTCTCATTACTAATCATGTAGTGTCAAAGTTTATGTGTAGATAAGACAAGAGCCAAACATAGTTTTTCCATTGTAGTGTAATTTTAATCATAATAAAAAAGTGTGTGACTAATATAATATATTACTTATTCTCTATGATCATCATCATACTATGTTAACAAGGTGCCTAGAACATGGTTTGTATCATTTATATATATAATAAGAGTGATTAATATGGTATTGGAGGCATGAAAATGGGCAGATTCAACAAATATTGTTTAAGTGCCTCAAAAATATCCTGACATTTGATATCTCATTAAAATTTTATATCTTTTTTGAGTAATCTTGTAAAACACTTTGTCTTATCTACTAGTTAAACTATACAACAATGTATTTCTTGAATCTTACCTTATAAATATTGGCGTTGCTTCAATCCCTATGGTGGAGTCATATCAATAATAGCTTTGGCCTTTCTAGGATCAAGTTTAATACCTCATTGTGAAATAATAAAACACAACAGTTTGCCTAATGTTAATCCAAAAATGCACTTTTTGGAATTAGATGTACATTATAATGTCATAGTTGCTCAAATAGCTATCATAAATCTATGGCATGGTCTTGTCTCTATTTTGATTTTTCAAGTAAACTATCCACATAATCCTCTATTATCTTGTGAATAAGATCATGAAAAATAAGTGTCATGGCTCATTGAAATATATCCCCAACATTTTTTTAATTCAAAAGGCATCATTATATAATAGAAGGCACCCCATGATGTGATAAAGGATGTTATCTCTTGATCTTCATCAACAATTCTAATTTGATTATAATAGACAAATCCATCTATAAATGATAACATATCATACCATGTGGTAGAGTGCATGATCATATAAATGTTGGGTAGTGGAAAATCATCTTTAGGAAAAGAATTATTTAAATCTATGAAGTCTAAAAAACATTGAATATTCTCATTAAGATTTACTATCGGTACAATTTTAGACACCCACTTTAAATAGATTATTGGTTGAATAAAACCCACATCAGACAAGTGTATTGAATAAAATCCACATCAGACAAGTGTAGAATTTATTCCTTGATGAATAATGAAAATTTAGATGTGTTTTACATATTTTTATGCTTGACAGGTTTTTCATTAGGATAAATTTTTATCCAATGAAATGCAATTGAAGGATTAATGTCTTGCATGTTAGAGTACGCCCAAGCAAATATATTAGGGAAATCATGTAAATCTTGCCTTAATGATTTATCCTCATCAACTTTAAGTATTGCATCTATAATTATTGTTATTAGATCCTTATTTGTCTCATAATTAAATATATTTGTCTCTGCATAGTTCTATTTTCAATATAAGTTGTAGTAGGAACTGCATCAGAGCCATGAACTTGGACATCATTCTGTGAATGGTCAATCTTTCTAAAATATGGTAACCTATTCTTATGATATAAGGGAGGGATGTCCTCATATTCTCATAAAAAATCTAAGTGACACTCATCGTTAGAAAATTCATCCAATGTCATAAGTTCTAGTGATACGGTATCATCAATAAGCTTTGGATATATAGTTGATAATGTGGATACGAGATTAACTAGTTATTTTGCTTGTTGAATAGATTTGAAAAAGGCTATATGTCTATTTTTTGATGTAATTGAGTTGGATTTTATTGAGCCCTATTTATAACTAAGGCCTTGTATACATTTATGAGTATATGCCTCAATAGGATGAATAATGCCTTGTGCATGATTTCCTAATCATTGTCCTTTATAACCCATATTTTGTAATTAATTTAAACCAAAATTATATTGCTTCTCATTTTTATTATTAAAGGAAGATATTTCCTATGCAACTGAAGGAGTCACTATAGAATTGTGAATAATAGGTTGTACCATTGTTTGAGTAGAAAAATCCATATGAGGGACATAATTTTGTATACACTCAGCTAGCTAATAATACTTAAAGGGTTAATGATCCATAGGGCATGCATATGTATACCCATGGAAACTAAACTTTAAACATGTATGTAAAGTGGAATGGATGGCTTACATATCATGAATCCACGGTCTTCAAAGAAAAATGTTGTAATTAAGGTCATTGGGCATAACTTAACATGTTGGAGCAATAGTTCTAGGAACTAATGTGAGATTCAAGGTTATCCACCCCAATGCCTTATGAGGAATATTATCAAAACCTATAATATCCATATCCAAATAATCCAAAATTTTAATATTTATACTGAGTAGTTGAAGAAAATAAATATTTAAAGTAGTTAATCCCAAAACATTGTTGATTAAGGCCTGCTTAACACCCATGTCATCAATTATAAGTTGAATGTGTAAAGGAAAATATTGATTAATAATATGTTTTTGTATAAAAATATTCATTTTCAAAATATCTATCCTCTTTTGTACATCATAATGTATTAATGATAGATGCGACATTATTTGGTTCAACATTACATGGAATAATAATGTCACATAATTCTACATACAAGGCATCCTTATACATATTTTAATTTTAGAGTAATTCCAAAATGGATATCTTAACTATTATATTATTAATTTGATTGATAAGATTATATCCTTAGGTACTTTCATCCTACCACACATGATGGGGCTCTTTTCCTCTTCTAGTGATAACAACATGGACCACATGATCTACTATAAATTGAGGGTGAATAGTAGAGGTGGGATGGTAGCTGAGGGAATTTAGAAGTAAGAATGAATGAATGGAACCAATTGTGATCTTTGACATCTAGGAGTGATAGGTGGAAACTCAAACTAAACCATGAAACAATAGGCATCATGGAACTAGTCATTAATATGCTCTTGGTCCATATTGTATTTTTACTTTTTCATCAAATTGTGAATACATAGATTTATATATAGATTAAAGATTATACATAGTATAAGCAATCAACATGTAAGGAATACTTAGAAACTTTGAACTAATAAATGGTAAATAGATCTAGTCATTAAGATCCCTTTACATAGTTTAAAATAAAATTAAAATTTGAAACCCTAAGAAAAATTATAAATAGGATAGAAGGAAACCCTAAAAACATGAATGTTTAGGGTTTTACAATATTTGACAATAAATGGGCTCACCTATATGTTTTATCAAATTTTTGGGATTAAGTGAATTAATTAAATTAAGACAAACAATTGAGTAAACTAGAATGCAATATATATACAATTATCACACATGATTAATTTATATCTTACCATTTTTAGAAATGTGCCAAAAGGGAAAAGTAATAAAGATAAATAACTTATATGGAGCTCAAATCTGAGGACTACAATAAAGACTATGTAATCAACTATGGGACAATGTGGGATCACTATGAATTAGTAACATGGCTCTAATTTATTCTGGGATAAGGTCATGATATTTGGACCAGGTCAACATTCGCTAGTGTTTTTAAGGTGCACCAGTGTCCATTAGTGTTTTTTACCTATGTGAAAGGTCTAATGGGTGTGCCTTCACTTGTATATCCTATGTGCATATGCAGATGTATTTGATTCATCATAAGATTTGTTGTATGCCTTATTATTCACTAAAACCCTAGCTCAATGATAAGAGGGAAAAAACAATGTAAATTTTAGACAACATGCAAGGGGATGAGGTTGTGCTTAACCCTAACACCCTATGTGTTGAGAATTGCCTACATACCAATACTCTAAAGAGGGATCAAATTCCATGTATTTCTCTCATGATACCATGGTGTGTGTGAAATACTAAATTTTGGTGTAATTCTATTGTAATTATGTACTTGAATAATGAATTGTGACCTTTTTGGTGTAATTAGACCTGTCTCTAAGCTTTTGGGGCATTTAGAACTCAGAATTGGGAATCATAAATAATTTCATCTCAATGTGCAGTTAGAATAATTTTTGTGTTTGTCATATAAAATCATCCCAGTGAACAAATGAATATAAAATGTGTTTATATAGGTCGTCATTTTGGATTTTATTATAATTGGGATATTTAAATGTACGGATTACCTATTGGGGTGAATTTTAATTTGAAAAACTAATCATTATTTGGCAAGAGGATGAAACCACCAAATTTAGACACTGTTGAATAATAGGACCGTGTAGAAAGCATGGTTTCATTTGAAGAGAAAATAAAACCATATTATAAGCATGAATTAGTTAAAGTATGCACTTAGGTTGGTTGGATTGAGGAATATAAATAATTAGTATCATATTTTCCTTAAGGCAAAGGGTTGTTTTCATAGAAGTAAAAGAAAATTGGCTTATAATAACCATGGAATTGAGCATAGGTTAAGTGTGCAGAGGGGATGGACACTGGTGCATTGTTTTAAAATCAAATGTTAATTTTAGTGTCTAAAAAAGTGCTACAAAAATTAAAAAACAACATCAAGAACTTCATATCCTATGAGTTCAATATCCATTCTAGCATCTACATCCCATAGATTCTTGGTCTAAACATACAAAACCACTTGTTACGTTCTTTGTTTTCCTATTTGTGTGCAATCCAATAAATTATAATATTTTGAGAGATATCCTCATTTCACAAGGTACTTACCAAATTTATAATGTTTATTAGGGTTGTGACTACTCCATCTTGTTACAATATCTAAATGATCTATCCATACATTAGGGCATTTACTATCATAGGATCTCTGTTAGTTGCATTCTGATTCTAGATTGAGTGTAATAGCTAGATTGTTTCATTCATCATAACCTTCTCTCATAGGGTATAGATATTTGTCTTTTTGCCCTTTTCTATGTTGGTTTTCTTTAGGCATCCCTAAAGGTGGAAGACCTTGTTCCTTGTGTCAATTTCTAGCATTTTCCTGAAAAAATCATGGTTCTTAGGATGAGAATGTACCATGTTCACATTTCTTACTATCTTCTCTTTCCTCTACTTCTTAATAATAGTAAAATCCTTAGTATTATTTTATCATATGATCCTACAATATATGTAAAAAAATCCTATTTGGATTACGGGGAAAAATTTGTATGATATGATTTATTTCTCCATTCAAGTAACAAGTTACCTAGGCATTTTCTTCCCTTGCCTTTAGTTTTGATTAACACCCTGATAAACTCCTTGTCTTTGAGGTGATCCCCATCCTTGTTGTTGACTACAATATCCTTCATATTTCTTTTGATGCAAAGGAGGTACCCAATCCAATTGATGTTGTGGTGAAATAGGAGTCCATCCCTATTGGTATTATAGAGAAGGAGGTGTCCACCCTAGTTAATAATGAAGAGACAAAAAAGTCCACCTTTGAGGAGACTGAGGCATCCACCCTATTTAGTATTGAGGGGACTGATAAGTCCACCCAAGAATAGGTTGTGTTGTTGAGGTACCCCATCTACCTTGTGTTGTCACCTTGGCATCCTACATTGGAATGATTGGTATGGTATTGGATATTATTGTATAATGACTACAAAGACATTTCAATCAATGTTTTATTTTAAATATTTTAGAGATTTATAATTATTTTAAGCATGGTTATGGGATTTTAAAAAAAATAGAATATGTTATGTAACTGTTGCACATACTATTAGAATAAATTGCACTTCATAGTTGCATGTCCTACACTATGGCTTACTTTATAGAACCTATTTTTATCTTTGGACATTCATTCTAGTGGTGCTCCTCCCATCCACATTCAATTCACCATACTACCAATTTTGGTTTCTTCCCTTCCTGAAGTTCATCCATCATGTGAAATATGACATCTCTCTTAGAATCTATTTTTGTAATTCTAGGAGGGTATTCTCCAAAATCCTATATTTGTTTGACTCTGGTCATAAGTCATCTTACCTCAGCTTTTGTGGTAAACTGAGCTTGGTCTACGAAAAACCAGATCTTGCTTCACACGCCTTCCACAAACTAAGTAGATTTATCAAGATCTTGAAATTGAATGTCCACCCTATTAGTCACATCACAAAATAAATGATCATAATCCCATATGGATTCTCCCCCTTTTTATCTAATTTATTTCAAATCTTAATTTTTTTGACTAACACACTTTTACATTGTTAACCGTCCTATCAATCATCAAGACATGTTATGTGTTTTAGTTTGTGAATGTTATGAAAAGACTTTGAATAGTTATAAGAAAATAAAAATAAAATTATGACTAAACATAGTGCAGTTTCATACGCAACACTTTATTCTTACTCATCATTAATGTGTATGCACTTCTGATCATTCTTAACATTTAATGGATTCAAACTTAAGCAGTATGAAAGATAACAATTATTATCAATGAATATTTTACTCAATTCAAGATGGTTCTATAAAATTTTAAGAGAAATTCAATTGCAAACTATAGGTTCTATTAAGTTCCATAAAAATTTCTCTATATCTTTCTAATATTTCCTTTACAAAAGTAGGCTATATATACATTGCATAAAGACTATGTGTCTTCATCTTCTTTACCTTTCATTTTTTAATGCCGAAATATTCAATGTACACGTTAAATTTCCATGTGTTCCATCAACCTACATGAAACCATATTTTATACAAAATATACTATGGTGTACACTTATCACGTGTTCATCATACAGTGTGTGAACTATACTCAGTACCTTCTTGCTAACAATATGCACAAAAGTGTGTGAAAGTGCACACATACTATCATTTTAGGTAATGATTGGAAGTTAAATAGTCAGTAGATGAAGGTGAAACATCACATTGGGAACCAAATGGTTTAACTTTAGTAATAATTATTAGAATATGCTTATATAAGGAAACTTACTCATCCTTGGAAGGGATTTGATCCATATGAAATAAATAGTTAAAATAAGTAGTCCTTAGAGAGAGTTATGAGTCAAAATTTGTATAAAAATATGAAGGAAGGGAACTATGGGATTAAATCATGTCCTTGAATGGACTATGGGTATTGTAATGTTGACGGTGTTTTGAGCCTAGTAAGATTGTAGGTAGTTGTGTGTGTATATTTGATTCATGGTATTTCTTTAAGATAAATAAAGATTAGTGTTTTTGTATTATGTAAGGATTGTGTAAATGTCCATTATTATGTATGTTGCATGGTCTAAGGTTTCCCTTTATTAGACCCCCTAACTATGACTGGATCAAATAGTATAAGAGCCTATAAAAACTCTGGGATGAGTGAAAGAGTGTTTATCCTCTATTAAGAAAGAATGGGTAGAGGGTAGTGAGAGAGAGTTGAGTTTTATCCATCTTTTACAGGTGGGTAATGAACATAGGGTATGTCTTTCATTGAGTGAAAAATCAATAGAGGGTGTTTAAAGGTATTATCTATATTATGTAGGTGGGTAGAGGACTAAGAATTTAGTTAAAAGGTGGATATCTTGAATATATTTACAATACATAGGTTGCAATAATGGGTTAGATGTGTGAGTGAGGAAAGTATGAGAGAGATAGAAGAGAATTGAGTAGCCTAGTTAGCGAAGTTAAAAACTTTGTTAAGGGAAATACAAGATAAAGTGGAAACTATGGAAACATAAGGGAGGAAGAGAAGTTGCATCACACCATGCATTGCAGAGATGAAGATGAGGAAATTTCCTTGGAATAAGATGACCTTGAGGTAGATTAAAAAATATATATTGGGAGGAGGAGTAATAAATACATATCTTTTGAAAGACATGAATGTAGAGGTAAAGGATGTGAAAGTGAGTGCATGTGATGCTAATTTAGAGGGAGTATTGAGTGAAGAGGAAGGAGATATTCCATTATAGGAAGATGAGGAGATTGCATTAAGAGAAGATGTAGAAAATGAGAGGGATGGTTGTTAAAGTCTCATGTTTTATGGAGGAGAAGAATACTATCTCGTACTTGGAGAAGAGATGAGGGTGATTGAGGGGATGCTTGACTCTATTAATGTTTATTTTATTACAGGTAGTGAGGATAACACATGAACTGATGAAAATAGGGAAGATGAATAATCTCACACATGTGGCATTGGTGTACGGAGTGAGACAAAAGAGTTGGATGAACTATTTGATGACATCATAAAGGAAAAAACAATAGATAAGGATGTTGTTACAACAGATGTGGTGGAATTATTTGATTTTACAATGACGGCAACATAAGAGGTTAGCATGAAATCCATCTTGAAGATATAAATGAAGGTGATGGGTAATTGTTTTGATGCCCAAGGAAATGGGGAATCCTTTAACAAGAAAGCTAAGAATGAATAGGTAGTGGAAGATGAATACTCTTATAAGGAATGAGTATATCGAGAATGTTTGGAGAAAATTTGGTGGAGGTGGATGGATAATGATGGCTTAAAACCCACAAGAAGATAAAACATGAGAAAGAGAATATGTTTGAGAAGGTGGATGGGCTATGCTCAATCGTTGGGTGATGGGGAATGAAATCTAAGAAAATATAGGTGTAGGAAGAAGGTTTGAAATCTAGCATGTGGCTAGAAAAGGTGAAGTACATCACCTAGTGGAAGCACCCATCGTGGATTTACCCTCAAAGTAAAAAAGACGGTTCTACCATCTAGTCCAAATTTGTGAGCATTATGGTCAAAAAAATCTTATCCATATTGTATGATACAGGAGCATCTAGGTCCACAAGCTATCTTGTATCAACCAAAATATGTAGGGGTGTGTTTGTGTAGACTAGTTTATGTATTTACCATTTGGGCATGGTAGAAATAATCCTTAAAAATCATGAAAACTATGACACTTAGAAGGTATAAAGTATATCAAATAAGGGCTCTCTTTGGCAACAACATGTTTCTAGATGAGTTGGTTGAGTTCCTCAATAATCGGTAGAATACAAGAAGTGGTTTTGTTTGTTGAAGGCCTAAAAGTGATAGGTTTTAGAGCAAAAGAAAATGGGATTCAAGAACACCTCCAAAACATATTATCATTGCATATTTGCATTCTCCTCCAAACATTATGCACTTTTTAAAAAAAATGAAACTTCCTAAAAGAATGACATCTCATTTTGAGTTCATACACAAAAGTTATGGCCTTCTGAAGTTATCAGTTTTGTGTAGAAATTCACATAATGTGTATAAGCTCTTAAAATGCATAGAAGTCCCCTAAATGAGATTCATTGTATATAATGTGAGTGTAAGTTACTACATTATGTAGAAATGCACAAAGAGTGCATAAAAGTTCATGTATTTTGTATATTTATGGACTCTCGTGCATACTGATGTTGATCTATGTTTTAGCTTTGCTTCGCTGATTTGACAAGCATAATTATTTTATTTGCTTATTTTTTATTTTGACCTAACCCTCAACAATATATACATAAAATGTTGTGCAAGTTAATTGGTCCAAAAAATCTCTTAAAAAATTCCAATTATATATTATATATGTTTAAAATCGTAATTATATAACTAAATCCCAACTTAATAATAGAAAGAATATAACCTTTTCTTTTTAAATAATCAAATACAACTATATTCTTTACTATGACCTTTCCATATAAGATTTAAAAAGACTTAAATTGATATTGATGGTGTGTCTCGGTTGGGGCAAGGTTTGAATTGAAAAGTCAGTCTTCAATAAAACGTCTAATCCACACAACTCTAGGGCAGCTAATAACTTTATGAAGTCTGTCATGTGGTTATAAAAGATTTTAAGAAAATTGGGATAAATTTGAACGTATAAAGCACTCCAAAATGTTCATTATAAATGTGTGGCTCTCTTGAAATTTTGAAAGGTACACAATGAATATTCCACCAAGAATTTGCGTGTCTAGTTGGTTGGTTTCATATATAAAATGAATATCCATCCTTCTCCCATCGAATAAATAATATTCGTCTTCCCATTCCGCATGGGGTGGGTCAAATATAAATGAGAATCACTTACAGTCCTTCATCTAAGATTTTTCAGAGTAATAGGTATAGCATTTAATGAATATTTGGCTTCATCTAAGATTTTCCAGAGAGTAGTAGGTATAGCGTTTGATGAAAATTTGGCTTCATCTAAGATTTTGAGAGTTATGAAAGAGAACTCGCAACCAATGATGTTTTGTTTTTGTTTTTTTTTCAAATTAGATCATGTTTATATATATATTAATCAAATTTTAAATAAAGTAGTTTAAAAATAAGTGAAGATTTTTATCATTTGGTTTAAAATGAGCACAATTATATAAAATATTTTTCATCTAATTTTAAAAATGAAAACTTATAAATTATATATAATAATTTATTTCTAGATAAAATAGAGTTAAATTATATTTTATTTATAAAAATGTAGGTAGTATGAAAGTACATTATAATGTCTTTTAAGTATTTATAGCAAAGAGACTAATAACAGGGAAATTTTGGTCATTTACTTTACCTTAATAACATCTAACATGCCATCTTTGTCAAGTAAGAGATTTCAATCATTGTTTGCAATGTTCACTACCTCTACATCGTTATCAGTTATACCTTGTTCTTCATTTGCAACAGTTTAGGGGGAAGCTTTTCTAAGATGAGATGTGCAACAATCCCAATGCCTAGGGTGCACTAGAGGAGGCAAGTGCCTATGTGGCAACAACCACATAAGTCAGCGGTGAGACTGACAATAGGAACAAATTCTTTTGGGTCTTTGCTTCGATGTACCTTCCCTAAAAGGAAAGGAGGAGGCACATGGGAAACTATATAGGGCACGTTACCCCAATGGTGTAGAAGTTTCTGGAGATGGGCCACCTTCAGAGCCACCTTATTTCCCCACACTTAAATCTCAATACACATTTTTGAAATAACCATTACTTTATTTTAAGTAGAAAATGAGCATCAATTCACTATAATATTTTCATAAATTTTTGACACTTTTTGTGTCAAAAAATTATTTTCACGACTATTAATGCATTTTTTATCAATGGGTTTCCCTTACGTAAATTGTGTCAGGGAAAAATACACTAAATTTGGCAAGACAAAATTGCCCCAGTTTAGCAATTTTCCTTCAGTGATACATGTCGCATCAATATTTGCATAAAAAATTGCAATTATGTTTTCCTCTAATAGAAATTTGTATCCTCTAATTTTCTTGATGAAAATTTTACATTAGAAAGTGAAAATATTATTTGATCAAGGCATTGACCATATCAATGTGATGTAGGAGCATCCCAAGTGCAAAAGCAACATTGCATCACCTAGGATGGTTAGGTCCTATTCTTTTATTTTGTCAAGGGGCACAATGTGAAAAAATGGAAGGACATAATCAACACACGTAGGATAAGGGAGCAACAATAATAATCAACATAACTAGAAGGAGGGTGAAGAAATGAGATAACTAGGAAGTAAAGATGCCGCCTAGAAGAGATGGTGGTAGAGCAACAATAATAATCAACATAACTAGAAGACTCGACAACGTCTTGGATTTGGTGTGTGTCCACCAACATTAGCAAAGAAAATGTCTACTTGTCCACCAACCTAAGACTATTACTTAACTTGTATGATATAGTAGTAGTCCAAAGGAAGACTTGAACACTGAATTTATATGTAAGCCCAAAATATAGTCGAAGTTTTTAACTTCTACTTGGGATGAATTTGTATAATTGTGATACTTAATTAATATAAAGAGTTCTTGTTACTTCATAACCACTTGTGTAAACAAAGGGAGAGAAGGAGTGAGAGCATTTCACTGCTATGTAGTGAAAGGCATCCTTTCATTAGGATCTAACAATGACTGTACCATATTTGTATCAAAGTGGGTTGAGCCTATAGAGAGATTGGTAGGTGAAAGAAGTTAGCGAAATGCCAAAAAAGAGGTAGATAACTAGCTCTACACTAAAAAAAGGTGGGTAGAGACAAGGAGGGTGAAGAAAGGAGATAACTAGGAAGTAAAGATGTCACCTAGAAGAGATGGTGGTAGAGCAACAATAATAATCAACATAACTAGAAGACTCAACAAAGTCTTCGATGCGATGTGTGTCCACCAACATTGGCAAAGAAAATGTCTACTTGTCCACCAAAATTGGCAAAGAAAATGTCTACTTGTCCACCAACCTAAGACTATTACTTAACTTGTATGATATAGTAGTAGTCCAAAGGAAGACTTGAACACATAATTTATATGTAAGCCCAAAATACAATTGAAGTTTTTAACTTCTACTTGGGATGAATTTGTATAATTGTGATAATTAATACAAAGAGTTCTTGTTATTTCATAACCACTTGTGTAAACAAAGGGGGAGAAGGAGTGAGAGCATTTCACTGCTATGTAGTGAAAGGCATCCTTTCATTAGGATCTGACAATGACTGTACCATATTTGTATCAAAGTGGGTTGAGCCTATAGAGAGATTGGTAGGCGAAAGAAGTTAGCGAAATGCCAAAAAAGAGGTAGATAACTAGTTCTACACTAAAAACAGGTGGGTAGAGACAAGGAGGGTGAAGAAAGGAGATAACTAGGAAGTAAAGATGCCACCCAGAAGAGATGGTGGTAGAGCAACAATAATAATCGACATAACTAGAAGACTCGACAAAGTCTTGGATGCGGTGTGTGTCCACCAACATTGGCAAAGAAAATGTCTACTTGTCCACCAACATTGGCAAAAAAAATGTCTACTTGTCCACCAACCTAAAACTATTACTTAAGTTGTATGATATAGTAGTATCCGAGTCAACAAATAATCTTGCATTAACCAAAATATATACGGTTGTGTGTGTGAGTGAATCCCAACTGAATGAGTGAAAGGACCTCACCTCCTCCCCTAAATAAGCAAATGTAACAATATTCTTCACAATAACCTCTTTGTATAAGATGTAATGGCATAAGACTTAGATTGTTGTTAATACAATATAGACTTAAATGGATCAAAAGTAAGTCTTCAATAAAGTGTCTCTATATAACTTTATGATGTCTAATAACTTAAAACAATGGTATTTCTACAGTGCATAGATTAGAGTGGAGAGTTTTTAGATAAAATTGTGTTTAAGTTTTTGATCGAGTTCAATTTGCTATTTTACATTTTTCATTCTAATACCCCAATAATAGTTCATGGAATGTGAACTGAAACATCAATAAAAAACTCAAACACAATGGAATGTGAACTGAAACGTCAATAAAAAACTCAAACACAATTTTATCCAAAAACTTTCTAATATAATAACTTTTTGAAATACATCATGTATCTATAACATCATGTATTTATAAAATGTCATACTACAAGACTCAAATTGACTTTATTTCAAAAATAAATCTTCGATAAACCGTGTACACCATCTAACTTTAGGGTGTCTAATGACTATTCATGGGGCTATAAAAACTTAGAAGAAAATATCTTAGAAAAGTCTAATTAGCTCCCACAAATTAATCAAAATAAGTGGACTATTTATAGATTATTGCTGCAAATTGATATCTGACAAAACAATCCAAAATGCTTAGAAGTTTCCTACGTTGGACAAAATAAAATTGTTTTGGAAAGGGAAATTTATAGTGTGTGGTTTACATAGTTCATTATAGAAGTCGCTTTGTTGAGATTTAAAAGCTTTTAATGTATGGAAAAAATAGTGTAGTGTGGAAAGTTTTTAATGAATGTTTTTTTTATATACTTTTATTAATTAAATTTTAAATGAAGTATTTTTAAAATAATCGAATATTTTATATTTTTTTGGGTTAAAAAAAATATAAGATAAATAAATTCTCTTTTAACTAAATTTAATGTTTTTTACATTATAATTATAATGAAAATTTGTAAATAATAATAATGTATATTTAATGAAATAGAGTTATATTAATTTTTAGAAAATTATAAACTATTTAGAAAATGTAAGTAATATGAAAACATATTTTAATACTAATAAATTATATTAAAATATAAAAAAAATTAGGAAACAAACATTAGTATATATGATTGAATAATAAAATATCCAAACAATATAAAATAAGTATTTAAGTAGTTATAGGAAGAGACTACTAGCAAATGAATCTTGGTCATTTGCTTTGCTTAACTAACCTCTAACCAATCATCTTTTTTAAGTAAAGAATCTCAAAAAGTGTTTATATTATTCATTGCTTCTACATTTTCTTCAGTTATAAATTGTGTTTCATTTATAGAGGTTTTAGGGGAAATTTCTCTAAGATGAGGTTTGGATTCTTATAGATGCAAAGAAGATCCCAATTACTACCTTGCATCAGAGAAGGCGAGTGCCTATGTGATGCTAACCACCTGATCAACAATGAAAGTGACACTGTGAATGAATCCTTTTGTCTCTTCCTCTCGATGTGCCATCCTTAAAAGAAGAGGAGGGGGGCACATGGGCAATTATGTAGGGAATATTACCCCAATGGTATAATAATGCTTTGAGATGGGCCACTTTTAGATCCATCTTATTTTCTTATGGTTAAATCTCCATAAACACATTCAAGACATAACTATTTATTTATTATAAGTATAAAAATGAGTACTTTTTATTAGTATTTTCTTAAATTTATAACTCTTTTTGTGTCAAAGTTATATTTTTACATGATCATTGATGTAAAATTTGTATCAATGGATTTTATTGATGCAAATTACATTAAGAACAACCACATTAAAGCTGGAAAAATAAAATTTCTCTAATTTGGCAATTTTTCCTTTGGTGATACACATTGCATAAATGTTTGTGTCAATAATGTGCAATTATATTTTTGTCTGACTTAAGTTTACATCATCCAATTTTAATGATGTAAATTTTGTATTAGAAATTGAAAAAGATAATTTGACCAAGGTGTTGATCATATTGATATAAAAAAAAGTCCTAAGATAAAATGTGATACAAACATTTCTCACATTTTTTTGATAAAAATTCCCTCCCAAAATTCAATTCAAATTTATAATGCAAATCCTGATGTAAAACCTATCATAAATCATGACGTTATTATGTCAAACCACAACGTATGTTAGAAAAATATTTTCCCACTATCATGAGTGTGGTTGTATATACATAAATTAATACAAAACTGTATAGATTGTTTATGGATATTAATTAATTGGTTTGAATGTATTTTATGTGGAAAGCGAGTGATGTAAATACTGATTAGGAATTAGAGATTAAAGACTTTCACATTCCATAACATGAGAACAAAGCTTTTTACTACTTAAGAATTATGACACAAGCTAATAATATGTTAGTAAGAGTGAAATTCTTAGTTTGTTATTGTATACACATAATATTTTCAAACTTTATCAATTACTGATGCTTTCTCTCTTGCAGGAACCCGTCAAGTTTCAATCTCTCTGAATGCACGCTTTAAGGGGTGCAATGGGAAAGGGGTGGGCAGATCATTGGTGGTTCGCAAGATTGTTGTCCCTTTACTACCACTTCCTATCTACATAACCATCTCCTAAAAACATTCCCCTAATCTTTTCCTCCTCTTTTTCACCCTCCTCTAGTCATTTTCCACCTTCATTATCCCTTCTCTAGCCTAAATTCCTTTTTGATGGTTTACAATACAATGTTGGCCCCATCGACTCTGTACTCTAATTAACAAAACACATTTAGGGTTTAGGTTGGCCCCTAGTCAAACTAGACCAAGACCTATTTTATTTTTATTAATAATGATACAAAGTCGATTGGGCTGACCCTATTGGTAAAACCTTTAGAAAGGATTATGGTTAGATTCAACTATACATACACATTCATTTCATCATTTATTAAGAAAAGAAAAGAAGAAGAGTATTATATTGTGCATACACTTATCCACCATTCTACTTGAGGAACAAAGCTTAGGGTTTCATATTTTCTTTGGAGATACAGATCTTGTCTTATGGAGAAATCTTTTGGATGCATATATAGGTTGTGTAGCCTAAAGCTAATTTATCCATGTCATCCTTACATACCACAACAACCTCTTGCGAAGCACCTTGGCCAAGGGAGAGATTGAGTCTTGACATGTTCGTCTTCAAAGGTTACTATTCATAACTTTGTTCCTCCTTTGTAAGAATAGATATATTAGCATTTGTACTTGTTTCCCATGCATTAGGATTTCATATACATTGACATGAGTATATATCTTCTATGTATATTTAATTTTTATGTTTATTACCCTGACTTTGTGTCAAAAGATTTGATGATCACTAGACTAGACTTTACTTTACTTGTCATTTACTTTTGTGAATATGAAAACATAGGACCTAGTTAAGGTTATTGCATATTTTTGCTTGACTGGGGGATTTTTAACCCTCCCTAGTGATATTATTATGGTAAGAGATCCCTTGGCTAGGTCTAGTGGATCCATCATGACCCCAAATGTCTAATGTATCAAGAATCAAAAGTGTAAGTAAGATTTATCTTTTCTGAGCTAAGATTGATTTATAGATCAGTTGCATTTCTATTTGCATGCATTCTAGTGAACCCGATGTGAAACTAACCCTTATAAGTTATCTTTCATGCCATCATTTTTATCATCATTTTTTTTTTATATTTATAGTATTTTATCATACTAGTCGGTATAGTTATAACTTTTTGTGTGTAGGTTTAACACACAGTTGCTTTAAAATGATTATGTTCTATTTGTGTAGGTATTTACCAATTATAGGTTATTAAATCAAGCAATTTGACATAGTACTCTTTTTTAGCTCTAGATTATCACACATAGTTGAGCAAGTTGACTCTATTTATTCTTTTCTTCTATTAACATATATTTTAATAAACATAGTCGAATAGGTTGACTATGCTCGTTATCTTTTCTTCAACACACAAGGTTTTATAAACTTGGTCAAACTAGTCAACCCAATTGGTAGAATTTTTAATGTAGCATTTGAACATCTTAACATAAAATTTCAAGATAAAAAATCTTCAATCCCACCAAGGGTAGAGATAGAGCATTCACGTGACACACCACCAATTTTTATAGAACCTCTTAGAAGCTTGCTTATGGATCATGCTATGATCGGTCCCTATCATTTTGCTACATACTAGGATCCTTATAGCCTACTTCCCTAGAGATGTTTCATAATTCCTTTAATCCTTTTACACATCCTTCCTTAGCCAAGCCTAGTTCCTCAGCCAAGCCTAGTCTAGATCCTACTCCCACTCTACCCTTAGTTGAGCCTCATCCTACATCTGATGTTGTTTCTCCTTCAACTGAGCCTAGGCCAGTCTATCCACTAGTCATGCCTCCCCTTAGTGATGGCCTTCTTCCTTTACTGTAACTTGATCCCTCACCCTCCTAATGGGTTGATCACCCTTACTGTGACATTCATAAAATTTTCAGCCATTAGACTAGAAACTACCAGTTATACTAGCCTTCCCTGGCTCCTACTTCTAGTCTTTCCATTAATAGCCCCAAAAATTCTACTAACAAGTGTATTTTTTGTTTCTAAAACATAGATAATCATTCCTATGCCCATTTTCAAAAGCTTTGATATTATATTGACACCTTGTGCCCTACCCTTCTTTAGCCTAAAGACAAGGCTATACCTCCTCCTAAGTTGTTACCTGAGTATATTCCCAAACATGGAGAGGTATATTGCATTTAGAACCAATGCAATACCCATCACATTGATCATTATCACACATTATAACAATATATTCATGATTACCTCATGATCATTCCTGCACCCATTCCCTTTCCCATAAGTCATCCACATAAGAAGGCTCCTCCTTCACCTATGGCTCCCACTCCACCTATGGATCCTACTTCACCTATGGCTCTTGCGCCACCTGCATCTTATTCCCTAATCATTGTTCCTTCTCCATTAATGGTGCCACCTCCTTGTCCCATAGGTACCATTCTAGCATCTATTCCCCTTCTTGAGTATTCTACGCATGAGGGACCCCATGAGCATGATCCTTCCATTATACTTGTATTTTATATATAATTTAACCATTTCAAGTGATTTATAGATAATTTTAGCCATAAAATACCATTCTATTTTAATAAAGATAGAGGTAATGAGAAAAGTATGCAATCCAAAAATTAGTCTTGCAATAAGGTGACCCTGTGGCAATGCAAATGCCAATGTAGGGAATTCCAAGCTTTAAGTCCATCAATGCTATGAACAACCACTTTGGAAAACAAAAAATGATCTATCTATATATGCCAATGATATCCATACCTCATTTATCCTATGGGAGGCAACAAACATCTAGTATAACCCTATGCAAACCCCTTGTTTACTTTACATTAGCCTACAGAAAACCTCTAAGCAATTTAATGAGCTTATCATATGAATCCTTATATGGTTCCCATAATGAAGAGTAGTAAACACAAGGGGTAAATAATTTTAGTGTGGATTTGATACTTTCCTTCTAGAGATAAGAGTTTGGTAATCAAGTAGTAAAATCTATTTTTAATTCTCTCTAATAAATATTTCCATAGCTCAGAGGGGAAACCATCAAAGAAAAAGGAAATATCTAAAAAAATTAGCCTATCCCCTCTATTGTTCCATTTCAATTAGAATTATTTTAGCTAATCTGAAATAGGCATCATGCTCTACTAAAAGTATCAGATATCAATAGATTGTAGATTTCATCCAAAGGATTTACAAAACACTTACAAGAAATTCAATACTTCTTTGAAAGAAGCTTCATTTTTCATAAGTGTAAGGAAATATTCATTTGAAAGGTGGCTATTACAAATTTTATTCTTCCTATTAGGAAGCACAATTCCTATGATAAGCCATTTATTGGATCTATGTGTGAGATGGAGACCAAAATATTTGGTTACTAAAACATAGCGTGTGGGAGTATGAGGGCATCCATGACTCTTAGAATAAAAAAGGCTAAAACTCTTAGACATGTGGCCAATAAGGTTAAACAAGCCGAGGCATCAAAGAAGATATTTTTTATAATTGAGAAAAAAAAATCTAAACACTAAATATTTTAACATGATAAGGATAAAGGATCGTTCAATATGGTGATATGTGTTATCACATAGATTTTACACCCGTCTTTGTGTTGTAACGTGTTATACAAAAATCTAATGGTATAATGGGATCACCTCCAAGCTATAGGACCTTGAAAAATTGAGGTGAACCTCTTTAGAAGGCTGACTTCCTTTCACCAAGTTTAGTGCAACTGATAAATTACAAGTTCATGTGGAAATTCCGCTTCTTATTGATCTTGCTTCTAAACTAGGGTTTGACTGTGAGGAAAACAGTTTTAGAAATGAATTTACAAAACTAGAAATGGTGATTGCACCAAATATTTATAGTGGATTTTAATGATTGATTTATATGAACACAACATAATGATAAATATATTGAAATATATTATAGTAAAAACTCATGTAAATATGAAACCAAAGTTAATGTTGGGCATTCACCATATAAGGAACAAGATACTTTATTTTTAATCAAACAATCTCTCAAAAGGGTAAAATAATACCAAAGATGAAATTTTGTGACTAAAATAAGAATGAAAGCATTCACAAATTTGACAAATAGCCTTGCATACACAAAGATAACACAAACAAGGAAGGCAAATATTCAATCTATTATCATTCTCTAGGTTACAGCATGTGGATCAATTGTTCAAAATGCAAAATATTTTTTCTAACAACAAAACGATAAATGGGGTATGCCATAATACCCATATTTATACTAAATACTCTCTTGGATGAGAGATAGTTATTAAAAACTCTATGCCCAGTTAAAGAACAAGCAAAATATGAAAACCTCATGCAAAGGGGCATGATCTTTAGCTAGAATGACATCTTTGGTAAGGTAAACGACTGGAAAAAAGAACATGCAACTATTGGGCATTCCAAAAACGTATTGGAGGTGTGGAGAAAACTTGTTGAATCTGCATGCAATGTCCTCATGATCTTCAGCTGAGATGTTGTTATCTTCTTCATGAAATGAGGTGCCAAAAATAAACTCATACTTAGAATAATAGAAAGATTTTAGATATCTTAGGTTATTTTTTGAAAAACCTAACTTGTGTTTTTTAATTGGGACTTTTACAAAATTTTAAGTCCTCCAATTTTGAAAAAACTAGAAATGCAATTTACATCATGAGTTTTTGAAAGTAAGCAACTCAGACTTTGTCAAAAATAAAAGTGCAATTTACAAGTTTGATTTTCATAACTTTTCAATCTGTCAGAAAGGTACTTGGGAATTATAAGTGGCTCTTTCTCAAAAAGAGCTACCAAAATGATTATTGCAATTTGTAACCTACAACTTTAAAACAGTTTTTACAATAAGGAGATATAATATACATAATATATTTGATTAAAAGAATTAATCTACAACCATAACCTCTAAATATTCTTTATATTTCTTTGCCTATATCTTCTCAATATAAGCATCAAAACTCTTGAAGATCTCTAGGATATGATCTTCATCAGGACCTAGTGAATATAGGTTACTTATTTCACATTTTTAAATTGTATTAGAGAGTTCCCTTTTTGAAACCCTTTATATTTGAGTGTCTTTGCCCATTTGATCTAGTGCATTATGATACCTGATAAAATGGTGGATGGAGCTCAAGTTGAATGTTGTGTCCTATGCTGACTCTCTCTTGACCACTCCTTTGAACTTGTCTTGAACTTCCTTTATTGAAAGAATTTGGTTTTGACAATCTTTTGATTCTCATGACAACTTATTAATAAAATATTCAATGTCATAAATCATATTTGTGACCTTATCATGTGTAGCCTTAGCTTTAGTAATACTCTTTGAGTATTCTTATTCTAAAATTAGTTGTTTTGTCCAATTCCTTATGCTCTGCATCATTTTTCAATATAGTTTTTGTAATGAGGGTATCAATTTCAATCATGTCCACAACTTGAAATTTTGGGTAGAATAAGTTCAACCATTCTATCTCTTCCTGATATTTGCTCATTAATGTCTTTAAAGACACTCAACCATCTTTTAGAGCTTTGTAGTAGTCCATTGCTAACTCAATTACTCTATTTCCCTTTGTGATGAGCTCCTCTACCTAGTCCTTTGTATCCCTTCCCATATTTCCAATATCTATTACTACTTCAAGTGTTTCCCTGTCAAATATCTGAGTAATATATTGTGTTGGTTGGGCTACGGGTTTAATGAATTTATTCAATGCAGATGTCAATTATTCAACCTTATTCTTCAATTTGTCCTTTATGACCTTGTCACTATCCATTTTCTTGAAAAGAGAGTTAATGTGTGATTGAACATCATGTTTCAATCCCTATCTTGTAGGATGACCAAGGTGAACTTTAGATATTTGGTAATCCCCCATCACATTATCTTCTTTCTATTTGTCTGGTGGTGGGGCTGTAATTTATACATATTTCTCCCCTACTAAATCATATAGTATTCTAGATATGGTTATGGGAGTTACCTTTGATTTCTTTGATGCCTCTATAAGGCCAAAATATAGTGTGCTAGGGGACACTATCTATTTCCATATCTTCCCCACTGATTGCACTAGCTAGATTGGAGTGGCATCCTATTGTCATGACACTATCAACTATGAATCTGCAGCTAAAATTAATGCACTAGTGGTTATGGTGATGAGTGTTGTATCTATCATTGATATGGTCATTGAATCCTTGACTAATTTTTTGGAAATCTCTTCCCCATTTGTGGGTTGAGTAGTCATAGTTATATCAATGATTTCCTCTATCTCTACCTCCTTAGTGGGGGTTTGAGTTATTGTGAAAATGGAAGAAATGGGTACAGTGGATATGGATGTGCCTATTAGGGGTGTGGGAATTGGAAGTGGCACAAGTGGAGGGGTAGGCATGAGGAGTTGAAAAAGGGGAACCTATGGGATTGTGGAATCTAGAGTCATGAATGAATCAGTAAAATTTATGGGGACACTCAGGGTTGATGTAATGGGGAGAGTGATGGGAGATGAAAATGGAGTAGTAGATATCCTAGTGGTTAGGATGACTAGTGAGATTGTAGTCAGGATGATTGAATCCACAACCATATATTATTGTGTGGTGTTAGTGATTAATGGGGTGGAGGTGGATATTAGGGATGGGAAGGAATTGTGGAAGAGATGGAAGGAATTATGGAAGATGGGAGTGAAAGTAAAGCCTGAGTGTCTAATTATGTTGATTAAACTATTAGCAATGGAGTCACTAGCACAGGTGAGTTGGTGAAAATAGAGGGGGTAATTATTTGAGGTAATTGTGGAGTGGATATAGGAGGAGGTGGTATTGTAGTTGGTGGAATGATAAAGATAAGAGGAAAAACTATTTGTGCTTTAGTGGTAATTATGTCTTTAGCTAAAATTACTATTGGTCAATCTGTTACTGCTCCTTAGTTACTAGATTTCCCTCTTTTAGCCTTTTGATTTTGTTTTCTCTTGTGGTATATCACTATCCTATTTACCTGCTCTATTTAGGTTTCACTATTGGAACCTTTTGCTATTAGTGGCACACCCTTCTTAATTTCTCTTAACTTATCATCGATGCTCACAATTTCCTTGGTCACCTTGATCCCTTTGCTCCTTAACCAGTTGATAGTCCTATTTATTACATTGGTGGTCCTATCCATGAATGAGAAGGACTCAAGAATGGACCATCAGACTGATGGAAGAGGTCAACCAAACATTTATATATCATATTAAACTTTGTCCACTAGAGATTCATCATCTACCAAGTCCTCGGGGATTAGTGCCATATTATAAGCTTTGATGTACTCCAGGGTCATCCTGGAATAATCTTCCAGTCTCACTTATTCCTCATCTTACAGGTCTTCCCAATAGTCTTCATAGTAGGGAATGTGGGAATATGTTGTGATCCTCAATATATTGGTAATACTGCCATTCACATCATAAAATGGCCTTACATTGAGAGATCTTAAGGTCATGTGAAGCATCTCGATATCTACACACTTGGATTTGGATAGGGAAGGGCATGTATACCTACCTATGTTAATGGGTAAATGGATTCATACCTTGTGTTTACTTGATAATAATTTATGAGTCTCTATAAGTTACCTCACAAGTTTCATTAAAGCCTATTTGTCACTTACATACCTTCGGAGGGTGTAAGGACAACCACTAAATCATCCTACTCTAATGTATGAGTATGTTGGGAATTAAATGAAATATGATCCCCAGTTTGTGATGTCAAAAATAATATCATAGAATCTCTTATTTTCTAGCTCTTTGTCAAACATGACTATGATGCAGTAAATGAATGCATCATTTACCCTTCTAGATTTGTATGCTTGCCTCAAGGGTGAGGTCAGCGTAATAATTGAAAACTTTGTTAACTTGGTCAGGTACTTTGTTCAATCCTAGAAAATCCCTTCCCTTTGCTAGCATGTAGACTATATATGATTCATATAGAACTTCCCTATATTTTGAACTTCCATCAATTGTGTGTGGATGGAGTCACTTATCAACTGTGCCTAGTGGATGTACTACTTATTTTGGTGGATTACCCATATGTATTGGTACATCCAATCCTAAAATTTCTTGGCATCGAGGCTCTTAGTCACTCTATGCAAGAATATGATGATGTCACCCACTTCTTCCTTAAAGTCTATTCTTGTCAAGGTTTTGGGCAATCTTGTAGATGTAGGCCTAGGGACTTTTAACCATTGTTTATTGAGGACCCTTAGACATCTAATGTTATTATCCTGATAAAAATTCTTGGATGAGTCAGGAGTTATATCAAGATAACTCTCATATTTTGGAATTAAGAATACTGAGTCTATGAAGTTGAAGTGTAGGTTTAAAATCCTTTCTCCCTTGTTATTTAACACTTTTCTCTTTTTTGAATCATAGTTTTTTTCTAGTGTGAGAAAAATCTTAGGGATCTACACTAATAAGGTTAAGGTTATTGTCTGGGGTAGTCCACAATCCTAAATTCTTTGAATCCAATCATTTTTGAATTCAACACTTACCCTTGTTCAAAAATCACCTAGTTCTATGTTACCTAGGTCTGTGTCCATGATTTCATTGGTGTTGGATTCCAAGATGAGTGGGACACTAGGTCCCTTGGATTTAAAATTCATTTATTTTTTAGATATAGGTTTTATAGAATTTGAGGTGGGAAAACCAACTGCAGAGTTGGTGGGATTTGGGATTGCAAAACATAGGTAAAAGTTCCAGCAGACTTTGGAGTTAATTTTACATGGAAAATGTCTAATGAGGATTTTGGTTGCAAAATGTACTTAGAAGGTCCAATGAATACTCTAAAAAGTTTCAAGCTTGCAATTTTAAGTAAGATCCCTGACGGACTTTGAAGTTGTAAAATGCACTAGGATTGTCTGCGGAGTTGTACGGTTTCAAATGTAGGTGGAAACTCTATGGGTTTTGAAGTTGATTTTTTTGGGAAAATGTCTAGGGGACTATATAGGGTATCTCTATGTAATATTTTTCTAGTTTTCATGAATTTCATAACCCTAGATTCTCACAATCTAGAAAAATATAAGGAAATGATTCTGATAATAGTTTGAGAACATAGACGATTTTGAGACTACATAAGTGAGAAAAAGAAAAAAGCGTGCAGGGGATAGTAAAAGAAAAAAATCTAATTTCTACCAGATAGGAAAAATTATGGCATGAAAATCTAGATTTGATAGTGAAAGTGATATACCAAAAGAACATAGGGAGCAATAGAGGAATACCAGGCAGAGGGTAGTAATGGTATTCATGATTTGAGGCATGGTGTTACTTGACATCATGGTAAGGTCATGGTTTGGCTTCATAGAGATTTAATTATTTAATTCATAAAATAAACAATGATTTTTCATTAACTTATTTCAATTAATATAACCTTAAACCTACATTTAATGTACCCTAGGTTGGTTGTTGGCAAGAATTTCAAAACTTTAGTGTCTTGGAGTAATTTTGTAATTTTGAAAAATTGCATTTTACACTCTAAGTTATACTTTCTACTACATGTCTTGGTGTATTAGAAATGAGAAAGTGAAACTTGAGGTGAAATTTACATCTTTACAAGTTGCAAATTGAAATTAGAGTTTTGATTTTCATAGGAAGGATAGTTGGTGGGAAGCAAGACTCAAGTTACAATTTGCAACTTTGTAAGTTGTAAATTGCAACTAGAGTTTCAATTTTTAGTGGGAGTTGGCTACAAGAAATAGAGGTTTGATTTTAGTTTGTAATTTACAAAATTATAAATTACATCTAAATCATTGGTTCCCACGGGGAAGGTGTTTGGTGGAAGGAAGAGCTCCAGTGATAATTTGTAAATTTTCAAGTTACAAATTATGAGTGGGGTTCAAGTTTCCAATGATCATGGGTTGTGTGAGAAGTGGAGGTTGGGATGTAATTTTCAAGTTATAAATTGCATTCTAATCTCCATTTTCCACTGGGTATGGTGTAAAGTGGGAAGCAAAGGTCTGGATGCAATTTTCAATCTTTTAAGTTACAAATTGCACCCAGATCTCTAGTTTTCACTGGGTTTTGAAAAAATTTGGATCTAAGTCATTTTAAGGCCTTTTTCCAAAAAAATAATGGGTCTCACTTAGGCTACTAGATATTTTGACATTTTTAGGGAAAAAATATCAATAATAAGATTTTT